>SKCR01004705.1:0-33107 GCA_019454045.1 Zanthoxylum bungeanum | reverse complement strand
AGAAAAGTGCCCTCAGGTCTAACCTTTTAAATCACCTCTCGGATGTACGGTACACGATCGTCGGAAGGGTGGATGCTCCTGTGGGAACACAGGAGATCTGGGCGACGCATGCTGTTTTAGGCTCGCGGCCTATGTGGGAGTACGGAGTAGCCACGGGGGACTAACCGGAGAGTAATGGAGTCGCCACCCGGTGTGAACGGGGAAAATGAGATTTAAGGCCGCACTCACCCTCGCAAGGGAAGACCTCAAACCGTTGGGTTCAGAATGGTCTCTTACTTATGTCACTTGTAATAAAAGGATTTATGTGATAATTAACCAGGCTTAAAAACATTTATTTCCAAAGATATCATGCTTCTAAATTCATATGCATACATCAACAAGTTCATCACAACATGCAACATCACATGGCAATCTCATGAACATATTCAATCCTATGATATGGGAAACTAAGAACAACATAATCATGTTTGAGTACTATCTCATGAACCATTAACCAAATAACATGCTAACAGCCTAATCATGCTGGAATACAATAATACAGTTGGCTATATAACACAAGAAAGATCAACCAAGAGGCAATTATGCATGAATATGATAAGACAGACTCAGTTCGGTGTGTGCGCGTTCGTGTAGCGTTCGTAAACGCGTTCGAACGGTGTAAACAGAAAGTTCGCGTTAGTATGGCGTTTGATAACGCGTTCGAACGGAAATGAAACAGAATGCTCGCGTTCGTATGGCGTTTGATAACGCGTTCGAACGGAAATGAAACAGAATGTTCACGTTCGTATGGCGTTCGTAAACAAGTTCGAACGGAAATGAGACCTGATGCATGATAAGGCAAAAAACGCATGCGCGTTCAAGTTGCGTTCGTAAACGCGTTCGAACGGGAACAAACCTGATGCATGAAATGGGACGCAATACATAAACAACAAAATAAAGGGGCGCGGCGAAGTACTGCCGT
Source organism: Zanthoxylum bungeanum (assembly GCA_019454045.1). Classification (NCBI taxonomy): domain Eukaryota; kingdom Viridiplantae; phylum Streptophyta; class Magnoliopsida; order Sapindales; family Rutaceae; genus Zanthoxylum; species Zanthoxylum bungeanum. The sequence continues at coordinate 32,146 of SKCR01004705.1, read as the reverse complement.
AAAGGTGGCCTTTTGGGGCTCTTGATCTCTCAAAGAGAGGACCTTTAGACCAACATACTAAGCCCATGCGCGTCACATCACATCATGCATACAAACATAAAGACAATCATATTATTCTAAGTATGTCCGATTGAGCGTATCTTGCATCCAACCGAACACACATCAACCGGCGCGGCAAAGCATCGTGGTTAAAGGGCTTTAAACCCTCCCCATAGGGGATCTTTCATTCCACTTACTAAGCCCATGCGCTCGATTGAGTTATGCATAAATAAGCAACATGCAGAATTTAAATGACAAGAAATAAATAAACCAAAGCAACGCCAAACAGAGAATGTGCCGTTTACTCAAGTGGTAGGAGTTGTGTCCCATGTACAGACCGCACTACCGTCCATTCGGATTCGGCTACGGAATTTACGTCTGGGTTTCCATCCTATATACCACAAGAGACGACACTCTTCCATTTCATTCAAGCCACAACATGCATCCATAAACGACTCTCATGCGAATAGAATTCAATAATAATACTAAAAAAATGAATATAAACTAATGAAATGGTACCCTCAGGTCTAACCTTTTAAATCACCTCTCGGATGTACGGTACACGATCGCCGGAAGGGTGGATGCTCCGCAACTCTCCCGGTTCACTGGTTCACTGTTCTCGTTCGTTGTCTTACTATTTTGAGTCGTCGTTCTCCGTCTTTTGCTATTGTTTCCTTGTGGTTTCGCTGCCGTTTCCTCTTTATCTTTTGCTTATTGTTTTTGGGTGTCTTCTTCCTGTAATTTTTATGTGTGTTGTGTTGAGTTAGGGACTAGCTACTAGGGACTAAGGACTAGGGACTAGGGTTGAGAAGGTTGGTGAAGGGTTCTTTTTATAGGCAAAGGGTTAGGTTTGACAAGGAAAGGGATTTGATTTGGTGTTGGATAAGGGAAGCAAGAGATTTGATTTGGTTTGGTTAAGGGAAGTCAAAGATTGAGGGGGGACAAATCTTGGCTAGATAGGGAAGGTTGAATATTTGATTGGCTTGGTTTAGGAATACAATATTTTAAGTTTGGGAATAATCTTATTAGATTGGGAATATAATTGGTTGATTGATTTTAATTAGGCATGATTATATTTTGATTTAGTATGTGATTTGTTTAATTTAGGCATGATTTTAGTTTAAGTTGGTAATTGTTTATTTTATGTTGGGTATATGTTCTATTTAATCATTTAATTAATTTTAATTATTATATTATTTAGTTAATGTTTTAATTAATATTTATTTATTTAAATTGGGATGTGTTTTATGGGCTTTGGGGGGCTAATGGGCTGGATGTGAGGCTAGCAGCAAAACAGAATTACCGACACCGTTCGAACGCTTCCTCGAACGCGGCACGAACGCCCGCAATCCGTTTTACGTTCGAACGTAAACACGAACGCAGCACAAACGAAAACAGTGAACCTTGTTTATTCTGAATTTCCCCTTCCGATGTCCGTTTCCCGTGACCTCCGTGACTTAAAAGGTAGTGTCTCCAAAATGAGACTCATCATAGGGACTTATGTGTAAAAATGCAGTGCCTACAGTCGCCCCACTTTGATGGGACTTGTGTAATGTGCAACAGTGACAATCATATCAAAGTTATGCAATGCATTTCTTTACTTACCTGGCTCGCCAGCTGCCACTTGACTTACCATGTGTTGAGTTGCGTTGATTGGTGGTGAGGTGCTGCGACCCCTGGTTCATTCCCGAACCGTGCTCCATTTTTAGAGTGTCATTCTCGGCCTGTTCCTTCTGAATTGTATTGAGATGAGGCTTTATTCCTCCCGAGCTTTATTCCCGAACTGTTGAGATGAGGCTTTATTCCTCCGAGCTTTATTCCCGAACTGCTTAATGTGTAGAGATGGGCTTTATTCCATGATTGTTTGGACTGTGGGCTTTATTCCCGAACTGTATTGAGATGAGGCTATATTCCCCTGTACTTTGTTCCCGAACTGTTGCGATGAGGCTTTATTCCTCCCGAGCTTTATTCTTGAACTGTTGAGATGAGGCTTTATTCTCCCGAGCTTTATTCCCGAACTGTTGAGATGAGGCTTTATTCCTCCCGAGCTTTATTCCCGAACTGTTGAGATGAGGCTCTATTCCTCCCGAGCTTTATTCCCGAACTGTACTGACATGAGGCTTTCTTCCCCTTGAGCTTTGTTCTCAAACTATACTGATATGAGGCTTTCTTCCCCTTGAGCTTTGTTCTCAAACTATACTGACGTGAGGTTCTTCCCCTGAGCTTTATTCTCTGATCTGAGCTGACTGTGGCTTTGTTCTTGAACTGTATTGAATGCAGGCTTTCTTCCTGAACTGAACTGAATGTAGGCTTTCTTCCTGAACTGACCGAATGTGGGCTTTATTCCCGAGCTAAACTGAGTATAGGCTTTTTTCCTAAACTGGACTGAATGTAGGCTTTCTTCCTGAACTGAACTGAATGCAGGCTTTCTTCCTGAACTGACCGAATGTGGGCTTTATCTTCCTAAACTGAACTGAATGTAGGCTTTCTTCCTGAACTGAACTGAATGCAGGCTTTCTTCCTGAACTGACCGAATGTGGGCTTTATTCCCGAGCTAAACTGAGTATAGGCTTTCTTCCTAAATTATGCTTAATGTGGGCTTTATTCCTGAACTGTACTGATTGTGTGGCTTTGTTCCTGAATGCCATACCTGACAAGAACTGTTGTTGAACCAATGTGGGCCTCGTCCCAAACTGATGATGATGTGGGGCCTCGCCCCCAAGCTGACATGGGCCTCGCCCCCAAGCTGACACAGTGCTGTCGCTGTTTCTGATTTGGCTTGTCTTTGCTGCTTTCTCTATTTCTGCTTCAAAACCTGTGAATACAAAACAAAACAAACACAAAAGAATGCAAAGAATGTTACGTGTATGCATGCATGCATAAGTTTCTTATCCCGTTAGGTTAGGTCTTCTGCCAATTCTCTTGGTGACTGCTCGGTTTTCTCTCCATCGGGCAAAGTACAACTTCATTCTTTCCATATTGATCGGCTCGGTGAACTCATTCCTTTCTGATAGTCTCACTGCCCCATTTCCAATTTCTGAATGGCTATCTCATCTTTTCTGTTTTTCTTATTCTGAGGATTCCCAGTGTTCATAGTACAAAGTTGAATGCTTTTCTCAAATGTACTCATATAGCGAAGTGAACGTCTTATTATCATTAAGAAAAGGTTTGAACAAAGAGACAAAATCAATGTCTTTATTAAAACGCAGGATCATAATTGAATAAGATCTGGGAAACAAACACCTCCATAATTGCATCTTCGTCTTCACCCGTCTTTTTGCTTTCTTTGAACATCAGATTCTCCAACTGCAGTAGTTCTTTTCCCATTTACTTCTCTTTTTGCCACCTCCTCCCGTCACTGTCTGAGAAGTTCTCCCAGAAATCCCCCATCTGCTTATTTCATTTTTGCCACTGTTGTTGTCATGTATCCCCATGCGAGAAGTTTGATGGTTGTGGGTTTGGAAGGCAAGGTTGTCTGGTAGGCCAGTGTTGATCATATGTGTGGGTGGAGGTTTTCTATGTGTGTCGGGTTGTTCTTTTTCAGGGTCAGGTATTTTGTGTGAGTCTATGAGGTCCTGGATTTCGTGCCTAAGGCGGGTGCAATTGTTAGTTTCATGACCTTTTTGCTGATGGAAGTAACAGTAAAGGTTCAGGTTAAGGTAGCATGGCACAGGGTTTGGAAGTGGTTTAGGCTCTAAGGGATATAAGAGTCCTTGCCTTTTCAGTTCTTCAAATACCTCCGACAAAGGTTTACCCAGATCGGAGAATGTCTATTTCTGATGGGGGTAACCCCAGAGGGAGTGGGCTGGTCCTTGAAGGTTTCCCAATGATTTTTCATTCTGGTTGCACAACTCTATTATTGGCTACACGGGGTACAGTCAAACTGGCCACAACATTGGTCAAAACTTGCAATTGCTCAACAATTTCAGCTACTTTGATCTCCAATGATCTAGGCGGGATCCCTCATTAGCGGATTCACTCATGCTTGTTGCTGTTCTTTTTAGTGAGTCTTCCCTTTTCCCTAACCCAACGGGAATCTATGATGGCTTTCAGAACACAAGGGTAAACATGATGTATGTATGCATGATGTGCATAAGAAGTATATAACATATATTAAATCAAATAAAATTCTCAAACAAATCGCCTGTTATCATTTTAGAAGCTTTTGGAAAACTGTCATAAGAGTGAACCCGTCCCAGTTTAAATGGCCCAACGAGTTCATGTCTTATGGCAAGAGCCCAACTAAATCCAAATGATAATATTCCGAACACAATCATAAAATGGCCCATTGTTATTTAGAAGCCTTTTGGCCCAATCGTCATAAGATGTGTCCTTGTCCCAGTTTAAATGGCCCAACAAGCCCATATCCCATGATAAATGGTCCAAATGGATCCAAACAACGATGTTCCCAAACACAAGCATAAAAGGAAGATGATGCAAACATGACATAATAATTTTTACAAAGTGGCCCATCAACATTTCAGAAGCTTTTGGCCTAATAGTCATAAGGTGCGAACTTGCCACAGTTTAAATGGCCCAGCAAGCCCGCATTTCTGACAATAGTCCAACTGCATCCAAATAAGGAGGGTCCACAAGCACATACTCAAGGAAATAATTGTTACTTTAGCCAACCCGGTCTATAGGTGGGTTAGTAAGAGTATAGACAAAGGCTCTCACCGGCGAAGGATGGCCCACAACTAGGTCTCCCCACTCAAGGGTTCGAGCAACCAAGTGAGCGCACCCTTTTTTATACACTAAGGTACGTGCCAATGAGCTATGGTGTGTGACGGACTGTCAAATGGATTCCCGTTGTAGATCCCCCAGGGAAGGTGGAGCGAGGCTCACTTAAATACCCAAGCCTCTTAGGCTCTTATCGCTTGTTGTCAGGAATAAACAACGAGTCCTCCAAATTAAGTCCATCACAATAGGCTACGAGTAGATGGCTATCTAGGTGCCTTCACAGCTTTTCCTTCTAGAAAGGTAGTGAATGAAGGGAGACACCAAACCATTACCTAGCCTAAAAATGCCTTTGATTAAACCCTCACTTTATCCACTATAGACACGGTCAATTAAAAAAATAAATCCAAACATCACAAGTCAATATTTCGGGGCCAATTCTCTATCCCCAGTGGAGTCGCCAGACTGTGGGAACACAGGAGATCTGGCGACGCATGTTGTTCCTAGGCTCGCGGCCTAGGGGGGAGTACGGAGTAGCCACGGGGGACTAAACCGGAGAGTAATGGAGTCGCCACCCGGTGTGAACCGGAAAATGAGATTTAAGGCCGCACTCACCCCTCGCAAGGGAAGACCTCAAACCGTTGGGTTCGGAATGGTCCCTTACTTATGTCACTTGTAATAAAAGGATTTATGTGATAATTTAACCAGGCTTAAACAACATTTATTTCCAAAGATATCATGCTTCTAAATTCATATGCATACATCAACAAGTTCATCACAACATGCAACATCACATGGCAATCTCATGAACATATTTCAATCCTATTGATATGGGAAACTAAGAACAACATAATCATGCTTGAGTACTATCTCATGAACCTATTAACCAAAAACATGCTAACAGCCTAATCATGCTGGAATACAAATAATACAGTGGCTATAACACAAGAAAGATCAACCAAGAGGCAATTATGCATGAATATGATAAGACAGACTCAGTTCAGTTGTGTGCGGTTCGTGTAGCGTTCGTAAACGCGTTCGAACGGTAAACAGAAAGTTCACGTTCGTATGGCGTTTGATAACGCGTTCGAACGGAAATGAAATAGAATGCTCGCGTTCGTATAGCGTTTGATAACGCGTTCGAACGGAAATGAAACAGAATGTTCATGTTCGTATGGCATTCGTAAATGCGTTCGAACGGAAATGAGACCTGATGCATGATAAGGCAAAAAACGCATGCGCGTTCGAGTTGCGTTCGTAAACGCGTTCGAACGGGAACAAACCTGATGCATGAAATGGGACGCAATACATAAACAAAAAATAAAGGGGCGCGGCGAAGTACTGCCGTAAAGGTGGCCTTTTGGGGCTCTTGATCTCTAAAAGAGAGGACCTTTAGACCAACATACTAAGCCCATGCGCGTCACATCACATCATGCATACAAACATAAAGACAATCATATTATTCTAAGTATGTCCGATTGAGCGTATCTTGCATCCAACCGAACCACATCAACCGGCGCGGCAAAGCATCGTGGTAAAAGGGCTTTAACCCCTCCCCATAGGGGATCTTTCATTCCACTTACTAAGCCCATGCGCTCGATTGAGTTATGCATAAATAAGCAACATGCAGAATTTAAATGACAAGAAATAAATAAACCAAAGCAACGCCACACAAGAGAAGGTGCCGTTTACTCAAGTGGTACGTGGAGTTGTGTCCCATGTACAGACCGCACTACCGTCCATTCGGATTCGGCTACGGAATTTACGTCTGGGTTTCCATCCTATATACCACAAGAGACGACACTCTTCCATTTCATTCAAGCCACAACATGCATCCATAAACGACTCTCATGCGAATAGAATTCAATAATAATACTAAAAAAAACGAATATAAACTAATGAAAAGGTACCCTCAGGTCTAACCTTTTAAATCACCTCTCGGATGTACGGTACACGATCGCCGGAAGGGTGGATGCTCCGCAACTCTCCCGGTTCACTGGTTCACTGTTCTCGTTCGTTGTCTTACTGTTTTGAGTCGTCGTTCTCCGTCTTTTGCTATTGTTTCCTTGTGGTTTCGCTGCCGTTTCCTCTTTATCTTTTGCTTATTGTTTTTGGGTGTCTTCTTCCTGTAATTTTTATGTGTGTTGTGTATGAGTTAGGGACTAGCTACTAGGGACTAAGGACTAGGGACTAGGGTTGAGAAGGTTGGTGAAGGGTTCTTTTTATAGGCAAAGGGTTAGGTTTGACAAGGAAAGGGATTTGATTTGGTGTTGGATAAGGGAAGCAAGAGATTTGATTTGGTTTGGTTAAGTGAAGTCAAAGATTGAGGGGGGACAAATCTTGGCTAGATAGGGAAGGTTGAATATTTGATTGGCTTGGTTTAGGAATACAATATTTTAAGTTTTGGAATAATCTTATTAGATTGGGAATATAATTGGTTGATTGATTTTAATTAGGCATGATTATATTTTGATTTAGTATGTGATTTGTTTAATTTAGGCATGATTTTAGTTTAAGTTGGTAATTGTTTATTTTATGTTTGGTATATGTTTTATTTAATCATTTAATTATTATATTATTTAGTTAATGTTTTAATTAATATTTATTTATTTAAATTGGGATGTGTTTTATGGGCTTTGGGGGGCTAATTGGGCTGGATGTGAGGCTAGCAGCAAAACAGAATTACCGACACCGTTCGAATGCTTCCTCGAACGCGGCACGAACGCCCGCATCCCGTTTGACGTTCGAACGTAAACACGAACGCAGCACTAACGAAAACAGTGAACCTTGTTTATTCTGAATTTCCCCTTCCATGTCCGTGTTCCCGTCCCGTGACCTCCGTGACTTAAAAGGTAGTGTCTCCAAATGAGACTCATCATAGGGACTTATGTGTAAAAATGCATGCCTACAGCTCCGGGCACTGCTCTCGTTCGTTGTCTTACTGTTTTGAGTCGTCGTTCTCCATCTTTTGCTGCTGTTTTTACTGTATTTCGCTACTCTTTTCCGGTGACTTTTTCTGGTCACTATGTTTTGCTCAATTTAGGCTACTGTTCTTGAGTGTCTTTAAGGGCTAAAGGGCTGCGATTTTTGGTGGTTATGGGGGCTGTATAGGGGCTGTGATTTTCAGTTATGGAAAGTGTTTAGGGGGAGTGTTGTTTTCGGTGGAAATGGAGGAGGAGGAGAGGAAAATTCTAGGTTGTTTCTTGAGTATGTTAGGTGTGAATGGAGAGGCTTTTTTCTTTATTTGAATATGTGTGAATGAGCTAGCCTAGAGGAGGGTGGTGAATGGTTCTTTTTATAGGCAAAGGCTAGGGTTTCTAGGTAAGGAATGGAATCAAGTAAATAAGGGAGATATTTTGATTGGTTTATGAAAGGAATGGATCTTGTGCAATTGGTGGGTGAATATCTTAATTAAGGAATTAAATATTTGATTGATTTTAATGTTTATTTTAATTGGGTATGTGATTTTTAGATTTGTTTTTGATTTCACCATGTGTTAAATATGTGTTTTAAGTGGGCTTGGGCGTGTGGGCCAAGGCTTGGGCGAATTGGGCTTAATGTGAGGCTAGCAGCAAACCAGAATTACCGACATCATTCGTTCGAACTCCTCCTCGAACGCGGCAACGAACGCCCACAATCTGTTTGGCGTTCGAACGTATACACGAACGCAGCACGAACGAAAACAATGAACCTTGTTTATTATTCTGAATTTCCCCCCTTCCGATGTTCGTTTTCCGTGACCTCCGTGACTTAAAAGGTAGTGTCTCCAAATGAGACTCATCATAGGGACTTATATGAAAAAATGCAGTGCCTACACTAACCAATTCCAAATGAAATATTTGGGAGAGGCCAATTATGTTCTTGGGATTCAGATACTTCGGGATCGCAAGAAATGACTTTTGGCTATGTCTCAGACATCCTATATCGACAAGATCCTTGTGCGATTTGGGATGCAGAATTCCAAGAAAGGCAATATGCCTTATCGGTATGGAATTCATTTGTCAATGGAACAGTCTCCTAAGACACCTCAAGATGTTGAGGAAATTAGACATATCCTATATGCCTCAGCAGTTGGTAGTCTCATTTATGTTATGTTATGCACGAGACCATACATCTGTTTTGCAGTGGGAGTAGTCAGTAGGTTTCAGTTGAACCCAGGATTGGATCACTGGGTGGCTGTGAAACACATTCTCAAGTATATTAAGAGAACGAGAGATTATATGCTTGTATATTCCGGTGAGGATATGATCTTAATGGGGTATACAGACTCTGATTTTCAGACAGATGTAGATTCTAGGAAATCAACATCTGGATCATTGTTTACCATAGATGGTGGGGCTATAGTATGGTGGAGTATAAAGCAATCTTGCATTGATGAGTCCACCCTGGAGGCTGAATATGTAGCAGCTTGTGAAGCAGCTGAGGAAGCAGTCTGGCTCCGTAAATTCTTGGGAGATCTGGAAGTTGTTCCAGATATAGATAAACCACTCACACTTTATTACGATAATAGTGGTGCAGTGGCGAATTCAAAAGAACCAAGAAGCCACAAGAGGAGAAAGCATATAGAGTGGAAATATCATCTCATCAGGAGGAGATAGTGCAGAGATGAGACGTTACTGTCACAAAGATTGCATCTGCAGAGAACCTGGCTGATCCATTTACAAAGAACATGTCGGTTAAAGTGTTTGAAGGTCACCTAGATGGTCTAGGATTACGTGACGTGTCCTAATTGCTCTAGTGCAAGTGGGAGATTGTTGAGATGTATGCCCTAGAGCTACATGTAATGTAAACATCTTTATATGTTTTGAAATAAAATGATGCATTATTCATTTATCAAAGTGTTTATTTAATTTTCACATATTATAAATTATCTAGAATACCCTAGATTACTTATGTGCCTTCAGACTTAGTGTATGAGTGTTATACACAAGAGGATTTAAGTATGAAGTTAGTAATCTTAAATAGTCCATAGAGAACAAACAAAGCGGGTACTTTGTTTGTGGTTTATCTATAGGTACGGTCCATTCTATATTTATATGGCGACCTTGATCCGGGATCGTCCATGTAGAGACATGAGAATGAAGGCACCTTGTATGATATGATCATATAGGACTGGACCTAGATGGAAATGATTTTTATAATATCCGTTAAACAAAGAAAATCATTTTGATCTACTAGATGGTCATATATGGATTGATCTTAATCTGAGTGTACTATGAACTCCTGCATGGCAGGCTATGTCCTTTGATTTACAAGGTGAGGTTGGTTGGTGTAGACGACCAATAGCTATGTACTTTGGGGACATGGTCTGGTGTGTAGCTGGGGACGTTTTACATAGACATGGAGTTCACTCCTTCTTGCGATAAGTAGATGAGTATCTTTCTTAAGGGTTGATTCGGTACTTGAACGGTTAGAGCGCTCAAGTCTTTCTATTACGAATAGAAAGATTAAAATTCATAATGGTTGTGAATAAATCGTTCATTAGAGAATCAATGATACTTAAGGTAAAAATAATTAGAAGGTATAACGGACATTATGACCAGACTCTAATTACGAGATACTCATGAAGGGTTAATCTATATGTAGTGACTATATCGATGGACACCGACTTGGTTCGGCTTAATATACCATATGCGGTAACGAGAGTGCAGCTTCGGGATTTTAGTGGAATAACCCAAGTTAATAATTCGGAATATTTAATTAAGAGCTTAATTAATATTTCAAGATTATTGGAGCTCGGAACCGTAGGTCCATTTGGTCCATGTGCTAGCTCAATTTACTGTAGCGGATTTAGTGTAATTGGATAGTCCAATTATATACTCACATATGTATAAATATTATTAATATGATTAATATTATTTTGTCACACTTGAAACTATATATTAAAAGTTAATATATTATTTTAATAATTATATGATAATTATTGAATGCATAATATTAAATTATATATGATATAATTAATGAGGCCAATTTGGAATTTCCAAATCTTGGGTTTTGGAAACCCTTGGTGAGTTATGCTAGGTTGTAAAACTCTTGCATTAAATTTTGGAAACTCTTGGTGAGTTATGTTAGGTTGCAAAAACTTGGATTTAAAATTTGGTGGTTACACTTTTTGAAAGGTAATTACATTTTTAATTTGTAACATATATTTCATTATGGTAATTAAATTTTTTGTTGCAAAATTAATACCAAAAATCCTTGTATGGCCGAAACTTGCATATGAGAAGGGGAAAAGGTTTTGTTTTTTGAAAATAAAATAACCATAAGTATAAAAGGAAAATATATTTTTCTTTTCAGATACAATTTTCATTTTACCCTAGCCACCATCTTCTTCTTCTTCAAACTCTCTCAAGTGTTGAGAAAATAATAGGAAGAACAAGAATAAAAATAAATAAAAATCTTGAGTGACATTAATCTCTAAATGTTTAGGGATTAATTTTGTGAGACTATCCCACACTAGTTTCCGTTGGTTGTGAGACATAGCTCGGAAGACTTTGTGGCATTGAACCAAAATCATTCATTTCATTAATAAAACTCACGGCAATGGACGTTTTATTGTCCACTGTCGGGCACTTGTTTGTGTGATTCGGGGCTCGGTTTGATCTCGTATCAATCCGAAATTTTTGGAAACACATATGGGACTTTTGGGATGGTGTTGGGACTGTTTTTCTTTGAAAAATCAGACCTGAAAACGTCACTATAGTTCACGCAAACAGTGGACTGTTTTGGTTGCAGTTTGGGCGCTTTTAGTGTTCAAAACAGTATGATTTTTGCACTGCTGTTCGGGACTATTCGGGGACTATTCCGAGGCTGTTTCGGGGCTGAAATTTTATTCAAAACATTAGCAAAATTTTAGTGGTACTCCTGGTCACATTCGGCTACTCATAGGGAAGGGCAGAAAAATTTTTTCAAGTCTGATCTGTGTGCCTAAGACGTTTTCATTGTGCGAGGAAAGCGTTTCCTACAATGATGTCTCTTCCTTCATCCTAGCGGTCATCGCTGAGACCATGGCCTCTTGACACCGCCACTTCGAAGTCTACCTGAACATGCCCTGCAATGCCTTCATCATCAAAGATGTTGTAGTCATAATCTCATCAACAAAAACCTCAGACATCTCTACTAGCAAGTAGCAGCGGGCTTTCTCATTAGCCGCGTCCCATTTCTGGTAGGCATCTCGACAGCTTGGCCAGAGCTTCTGGCTGGCTCGAGAGGACACTCCTCCATCAGGACAAACTTAAGGTCTTTACATACCAGAACGATGTTCATGCTACTTTTCCATTTTACATAATTTCACCCGTCAATTTATCATTAGAGAGAATAACAATTATTGGAGAAATCATGGCCAAAATAAAATACAGGAAAACATCCATTTAAAATCCATTCATCACATATTAAAATTATCAAATATTTAGGCATAAAATAAATATGATATATGAACCATGTATAATGAATTAGAAATCCAAGAGAATTATTATACCACAAAGAAATCTATCATCCCACAAATAAGTGTCGATGTATGTTAGATCAAGTATTTGCATGATAGATTGAGACAATCTCAATTGACTAATATATACGGGAATAACTCTTATTTATATATTAACCAACCACCGTTTGATTTGATCAAGGAATTTTGATTAACATTTAATCATTCCTTCGTAAGTGTAACCCGTTGTTTCGGAACCCTTGGACTTAACTAGTGAAGTGCCGCCGTTGAGTAGTTTAGTTCACCAGGTACATCTAGAGTTTCTATCATCTTGGAATCCAAACTTGATATTGACCCAAAATGGACACCATCCGTAGGGGGACAAAAATAAAGTCGTCTCGAGGCGTCTTTTATATCTCACGTTTTCGGACTAACAATGGAGATCACGGGATATATTATCGTATATCCCTCTCCTACTCACTACATTAGAATTAAGGTTTCTATTTAAAATATCTAATATTTTAATACACTAGTGTCTATAAATTTATGCATGGCTAAAACATAACTTTCCTTTACACCAGTGCATTATTATTGATCTTATAAATTTTAACTTTTAAAATTTTTAATTCACTAATCTCCATTAGTTTCAACTAATAATTTTACTTAATTAAACTAATTTAATTAAGTTAGGTTTAGTGACCTAATTTATTTTAACTCTTAAAATATTCGTACACTAACAAGTTTAAAATTTAAAATTTAAAAGTGGATAAAATTTTAATTAAAGCATTTAATTAATATAAGCATGTTAAAATTCCAATGGTACGTGGAGTTGTATCCCGAGTGCAGATCACCCTACTATCCATTCGGAATCGGCTATGGAATTTACGTCCGGGTTTCCATCCAAAATACCAATGGAATTCATGATGCACTTATAAAGCCCTTAATTTTAGAATTTTTAATTTTAAATCATTAAACCAACTAATCTTATTAATTTGTTTTCAAGCATACCAAATTCTAATTTAACCTTTTTAAATTTCATAAAATCATATTTTATTACTAGAATTTTCATGCATCTAAAACATGTTATGACATGTGAAAATGCAAGAGTAGGCACCTTAAGCTATATGACATGTTATTCAAATATTTCGAATTAAACATACATATAACATAAAAATAAATTTTACATTGACCGGTCTCTTATTTTTTCCTAGACTAAACTAATTAGTATAAAAATTCTAAGGCATCCATTGGTCTTCAAATCATTATCCATGCTTTGGTGTTGATCCATTTGCGACATTAGTACTCCAAATTACAAAGAATAAAATTTTTACAAAGGAAAATAAAATATACTACACTTGTAAAATTGGCCGTATGGCCTTACATTCCCAAAACGAAAAACAATACAAAAATAAAAGCTAGAAAAATTTACGATCAATGTAAAACACATGCATCACATGAATCAACAATAAACATTCATCAGATGAATATTAATATGTGTCTACTCATCTCAACATGCATATAATAATTTAAATCTCATATAAATAAATAAAAACAATAACTTTAAATGAAAAAAAAAGAAGGGTTAAGAATACTTTTCAACCTCTCTCTGATACTAATTGTAGGAACCGTTTTCCTAGCACGGCGGAAACGCCTTAGGCACCCGGGATAAGCCTTGAAAATTTTTTCTACACTTCCTTTGTTTGGAAAAATATGACTAGCACCTTTACTAATATTTTTCTTTTATTTTTAGCAAAATTTCAGTCCCGGAACAGTACCCGAAAAGTATCCTGAACAGCGGCTTAAATCTGAACTATTTTGGACCCGAATATATGCCCAACACACTTCTAAAACAGCCCCTGATTTGCGTATATTCCAGCAATATTTTCAGGTCTGATTTTTAATCAAAAATAGCCCCCACAACAATCTTAAATCACCCCCTAATGTTTCTTAATTTTTCTGGACAAGAAACAAAACAATCGAGCCCTGTTACACCAAGATATATGCGGCAGTGAGCAGACAAAACTGCTCACTATCGTGTGGTAGATGAAAAGAAGGTGATGAGAATTTTGGTTCGACATCGAATGGTTTTCCATGTTATATCTTGCAACCAGCAGAAACGAGTGTGGGTTAGGCTCACAAACTAATCTCTAAACTCTTTAGAGATCAAATAATCACACAAGAACTTTAGTCTTTGTTTTGTTATTGTTCTTTTCTTTCAACTCTTGAGAGAAAAGGATAATAAGGGTGGCTAGGGTTTGAAATGACTTAGCTTTGCAAAAAGAAAATCTAATTTTCTTTTTATACTTAAGGTTTTGATTTCCAAAATTAAAGAAAAACCCTTCCCATTCCTCTTCTCTTCATGAAGATTTCGACAAGCCCTAGTCATTGAATAAAAATTTTGTAACATCAAATCTTTTATTTAATGTCATTATCATGACAAAAGGATGTTACAAAAAGAAATATGTTATTACCTTTTAAAAGGTGAAACTTCCATTCCAACCAAAGGGTTTCTAAAACCCATTTAATAAAATAATTTATAATAAATAATTATCATATAATCATTTATTATAAAAATCATATATTAAAATTAATATATAGTTTCAAGTGTGACAAAGATTATTATTAATCATATTAATAATAGATATATATATATATATATATGTGTGTGTGTAATTAGACTATCCAATTATATTTAATCTGCTACAGTATATCGAGCTAGCACAGGGACCACATGGACCTACGATTCCGAGCTCTAATAATCCTGGAATATGAATTAAACTCTTAATTAAATATTCTGAATTATTAACTTCAAGTTATCTACCAAAAACCCGAAGCTGCACTCTCGTTGCTGCATATTAATAATATAAGCCGAACTACGTCGGAGTCCTTCGATATAATCATTACATACAGATTGGCACTTCACGAGTATCTCATAATTAGAGACGAGTTATAATATCTGTTATACCCCTCTAATTATTTTTACATTAAGTACCATTGATTATGTAATGAATGATTTATTCATAACCATTATGAATGTTAATCTTTCTATTCAAAATAGAAAGACTTGAGCGCTCTAATCATTCAAGTACCGAATCAACCCTAAAGGAAGTTACTCATCTACTTCTCGCAAGAAGGAGTGAACTCCATATCTATGTAAAACATCCATAGTTACACAACAAAACCAAAGTACGTAGCTATTGGTCGGGATTGCTACACCAACCTCACCTTTGTAAATCAAATGACATAGTTTGACATGCAGGAGTTCGTAGTACCCTCAAGATTCAGATCAATCCATATATGACCATCTAGTATATTGAAATAAATTTTTTATTTAACAGATATCATAAGAAACTCATTTCTATCTAGGTCCAGTCCTATATGATCACATCATGAAAGGTGCCTCTATTCTAATGTCACCACATGGACGATCCTGAATCAAGGTCGTCGTACAACTATATTGTAACATCTCTGATCTGGGAGATGTTACCAGTAGGGGATAGCTATACTAACCCCATAAGCCTCTGACTCTCTGACTGTATTATAATCTGTTCAAATGCAATGTCATGTAAATAAACCATACTCAATTTGAAATACATTTATTTCTCATATCTATGAATACAAAATACTTTACTTTACACAAATTAACATATGATTTTGATTTCTCATACTCTACTAATGCATACAGAAACTTTTACTTTGACACTGATTGGATTCTTATACTATATGACTCAATGTTGGTGGACTCCATCCCTGGTGACTGCATCAGTATCCATCCTCCCGAGCTTGTCCTCTTGGAAATCCCTACAAAATAATAAAGACTGAAGGGGGGTTAGATCGCTATACGATCTAAGTGAGTGGACTAAAAACTGAGAACTGATATAAAATATTTTAGTTTTAAAACCATGTTTTCAAAACATCTTTATATGAAAACTTGTTTTCCAAGACTTCGTATTTCGGAAAAAACTGCTTTAAAATACTGGTTTCTGAAAACTGTTTACTAAAATCTGATTTCTGAAAACTGTTTACTAAAATCTGATTTCTGAAATCTAATTACTGAAAATCTGAAAGCTTTATACTGAAAATCTGAAAACTAAAAAAAAAACTGCTTTACATCCAGGACCACAACTCAATTGGATGTACTCTATGCCCAGGACCACAACTCAACTGGGTATCTCTGAAGCTGGTGGTGTCCTACATCCAGGACAACAGCTCAACTGCAGTGTAGGGCTCTACACCCAGAACAACAGCTCAACTGCAGTGTAGCCATCACTAGAACTGGGGGTGCGAATCAATGCTACCGCCCAAGCTCTGAAACCAGGATTTCAGGGATCTGTCAACCCTAGTCCTGCTCGAGGATCTGAGAGCGTCCCCTCAGTCCTCCACATGTGCACATGTCTCTGAATCCGTTAATTCCACTGTATCTCAAGTTACATACTAGGGTGAGGTTTTACCTCATGCCTCGAAATACATAAAATAAATAAATAAATAAATAAAAACTCATGTTTTAAAACTTTTCTGTGTAAAGCACAATTAAAACATATCATAAAACATAAATGTCATGTAAATAATCAGCAATAAAGAAGTCTAACGCCCTAAGGCATAAAAATAAGTCTGATATCAAAATACGATATGAAAATCAAGTAAAAAGGAAAGTGTCCACTCACAGTATACGGCTGAGATGAGTCATTTCACGGGGTGGAAGGCCGCTGAGAATCTTGAGGCCAATCTAAATATATGAATAAGAATAAATTCGTTAGCAACTACAACGAGAATATTCCCATAGATAAGAATAAACGTGCAATGCATGAATTATCACCCCCGCTGTGTTTCTAACACGTTATATCACCCTATAGAGTTTTTACGAGGTTTGTTTCACGGTTACACAAATCATTTTACGCGTCTACAACTCCTACATCAAAAACAGAAAAGTCACTGACAGTGACCTGACTTTGAAAATTCGGCATAAATAGAGGGGATCATTTCTGGAGCTGAATTTTTTATAGAATACTCCTCTATGAGACTAGAACTCAAGATATAAGGCACTTTCCGCACCTTACGCAGCAGAGAACTGGACTAGTTCGCCACTGCTCTAACTCCAACTTCTGAATTTTTCTGCAATTTCATTTTAAGTCTAAAAATTCTGATTTTTGAGTATGTGATTTCCTTATGTGTCTAGTTTACTTAAAAATTAACGGTTCATAAAAAGGACGCTCAAAACCCCAGTTACAGCCGCTAGAATACGTACCATCTGGGTGGATCGATTTGCGGCAAAACGTCGCTATAACTTCAAAATTTTCCCAAACAAACTTCTTTCACTCCAAACCTATTTCTTTCATTTTCCAACACCTAAATACATGCCATTAAGTGTTCTTTTTATCCTAAATAAATATTTTAGGCATTGGGGTATTTCCACAAACACTTTATAAGCAACTATCCCTTTTTCCTACATATCCTCTACCCTTTCTCTACAAGCATTACCCAATGCATATCACCAATTCTAACCACCACAAATAACTTCCAAATACATAAACTCAGTGTAGGACACAGAAATGGATGATGCTGTTCCGAGCTCGCGGCCCGGTTGGGAGTACGGAGTAGCCCGCGGGGACTAAACTGGAGAATAAAATGGAGTCGCCACCCAGTGTGAACCGGGAGAAAGATTTAAGGCCACACTCACCCCTCGCAAGGGAAGACCTCAAACCGTTGGGTTCGGAATGGTCCCTTACTTATGCCACTTGTAATGAACGGATTTGTGCAATAATTTAACTAAGTCTATACATGTCCAAGAATAACCTAAATCTAGTTCGCATTCATAAAAATAAATCCTACGTCTAAGTCATCATGCTTTAAAAGTAAGTATCACAACGACAAACATACGATATCACACAATGAGCATGTTGGATCATCAAATACAAAGAATAAATAACATCCAAAACATAACGCAATTTAAATTCCTATTGTGAAAGAAAATAACTAAATCATGCATAAAAATAAATAACACACTAAACTAAATCATGCTTAAGAAATAGATAACATACTAATGACTTAAATAAATAACATGCTAACGACTAATCATGTTCAAACGCAAGATTGGACGAAACGAAACATGTGTGTCTCTCAAGTGGTACGTGGCATTGTAGCCCGAGTGCAAACCGCAATACCGTCCATTCAGATTCAGCTACGGAATTTACGTCCGAATTTCCATCCGATATACCGCAAGAGTGAACACATATTTCGTTCACCCGGAAATCACATCATGCATCAATTCACAATATTCATACGAAATAAAGTAATAAAATAACTAAAAATAAAGGATGATAAATAAAAGGGTGCCCTCAGGTTTAACATTTTAAGTCGCTTTCCGGGAGTGCGTTTCACAGTGCCGGAAGGGTAATCGTTTCCGCTGTTTTCACTGGTCCACTGCTTTCACTATTTTCACTGTTTTCACTGGTTCGCTGTTTCCACTTTTTTCACCAGTCTGCTGTTTCTACTATTTTTACTGCAGTTTCCGCTCGCTGTTTTCGCCGTTTAAGGGTTAAATTTTGGGCTGTATTGGAGGCTGTTTTCTGGTAGGTTTTGGTTACGTTTTCTCTGGTTTGTGGGCTATTTGTTCGGTACTTGCCCTAAGTAGGGCTGTTGTCTTGGGTCACGGTTTATGGTATTTTTGAGTTATTTAGGAGCAGTTTTTACGGCGGGTTAAGGGTTACTGAAGGCTTGCTGTCTTGGTCCCTTGTGAGGGGCTGAGTGTGGTAACTTTGTTGGAGTGCGTTTTCAATGAGATGGAAGAGGGTTCTGTTTTGTTAGTGTATGCATGGTTTGAGGGCTGTCGATTTTGTGGCTGGTAAAAGGGGTTATTATCTGTGAGGGTTTGGCTGGGCGCAGAGGCTTTAACATGAGGTAGTTTGGGGGAGCTTAGGGACGTGTTTATTAGTGGAAGTGGCGAGAATGTTGAAGGTGGCTTGTGAGGGCTGAGTGATGAGGGGAGTTATGGTCTACGTGTGCATGGATTGGAACAGTTAATGGAGGTGGCTATTGTGGTGGTGATATGCGTGAAGGTGTTAACGTGAGTTGGATTTGGCTATGTGTTGAAGGGCTGTGCGTGGGTTCTGTTTAAGGTTTGCTGGTCAGTGAATGGCGTGAAGGATGAGGGGTCTTTGGTACTGTAAGGGTGCAGTGTGAGGGAATTGAAGGGAGCTGTGCGAGTTGAAGGGTGGTGATGTTTGTGACGTGTGTGAATTGTGTTAGGGGGCAGTAGGTGCGCTGTTTATTGCCTAGGCGTTGGTGAAATGGGCTTCTGCCGAGAGGGGCTTAGGCTGTGCGATTTTCGTGGACTATTGATGGGTAAGGGCTGTGCGAGGGGCTGGTTCTTTAGGGGCAGTGAGCTGTGTGTTATGCTCGGCTTTGTGGGGTTGTGTTGCTGGTCGGTTAGGGTTGATGAGTTGGTTGCCGTCCAGTTTGAAGGGTATTTATGCGTGATAAAGAAGGGCTGAATGAAGGGTTTCTTCTTTGCGTGGAGTGGATGTGCGAGAGTATGTGTTGGTGGGAGTTTTTGGTGTCTTGTTTGTTGATTGCCGAGAGTGTATAGGGGGAGCTGAGTGTATGATGTTGATGAAATGAGGGGGGAGTCATCCAGCCCAGTGAGAGAGAGCCTAATGGTTTATATTTATTGTTTCTTAAAATTAGAGAGAGAGAGACGTATGGGTGCTTATGGGTCTGCATGGAGGGTGCATGGGTAGTTTTCATTTTATGTTTGTGTTTGGGCGTGGGGCATGGGTGAGGTGCATGAGTGGTTTGATCATTTTGGTTTTTGTTATTGTTTTTGTTGGTTTGTGCTTAGTGTTTGGTCTTTTAGTTTTGTTGGTTAGTGTTTGGGATTGTTTAATGATGATTGGTGGATTTGTATGGGTGTAGTGGTTTATTTCTTGTTATTCACGTGGGGATGGGGGTTTATGGGCGTGAGGGGTGGTTTAGTGAGAGAGAGGCGAGGCCGAGAATTTGTTTAAGATTTAGGCCGGGAATAAATTTAAAAAAGAGATCGAACGAGCAAACTTGAAAGTAAACAAGCGAACCAAATCCAACGTGGTATCAATTTATAACCCTTCCCTTCCGACATCCGTTTCCCGCGACTTCCGCAAATTAAAAGGTAGTGCCTCCGTTCAAGGCTCATCATCGGGACTTACATGTAAAAATACAGTGCCTACAGTCGCCCCCACTTTGATGGGACTTGTACGGTGTGTGACAATGATAATCCTATCAAAGTTATGCAATTCATTTTTACTTACCTGGCTCGCCAGCTGTCACCTGACTTGCCTGTTGCTTTGAGATGAGTTGATTTGGTGGTCCATTTTCGAACTATGCTCCATTTTGGAGCGCCATTTGCAGCATCTGTTGTGTGTGTGCTCCATTTTGGAGCGCCATTTTCGGCATCTGTTGTGTGTGTGCTCCATTTTGGAGCGCCATTTTCGGCATCCATTTTCGGCTTCTGTGGTGTGTGTGCTCCATTTTGGAGCGCCATTTTCGACATCCATTTTCGGCATCTGTTATGTGTGTGCTCCATTTTGGAGTGCCATTTTCGACATCCATTTTCAGCATCTGTTGTGTGTGTGCTCCATTTTGGAGCGCCATTTTCGGCATCTGTTACTTGATGAGAGGTGGCTCATTTTTGAATCGTTACTTGATGAGATGGTCTTTACCGCTACAATCCTGCGAACAAAATAAAAATTGTATGTATGTGATATGTATGCATGGATGCATGATGCTGATGTGGGCCTCGCCCCCAAACCGATACCGATGTGGGCCTCCACCTAAACTAACACTGATGTGGGTCTCGACCTTCGGGACTCATCCCCAAACTGATACTGATGTGGGCCTCGGCCCTGGGACTCATCCCTAAACTAATGCTGATGCGGGCCTCGCCCCCAGACTAATACTGATATGGGCCTCGCCCTAAACTGATACTGATATGGGCTTCGCCCTGAACTGATACCGATGTGGGCCTCGCCCCCAGACTGATACTGATATGGGCCTCGCCCCAAACTGATATTGATATGGGCCTCGCCCCAAACTGATACTGATGTGGGCCTCACCCCCAGACTGATACTAATATGGGCCTCGCCCCAAACTGATATTGATATGGGCCTCACCCCCAAACTGATACTGATATGGGCCTCGCCCTAAACTGATACTGATATGGGCCTCACCCTAAACTGATACTGATGTGGGCCTCGCCCCCAGACTGATACTGATACGGGCCTCGCCCCAAACTGATACTGATATGGGCCTCGTCCCTAGACTGATACTGATATGGTGTGATTGTAGTCCATTTTCGAACCATGCTCAATTTCCGGAGTGCCATTTTCGGCGAGTGATAGTGGTCCATTTTCGAACCGTGCTGAGTTAAGATAAGGGTCTTGTTCCCGTGGTCTTGTTCTCGATTTGAGTTGAGGGTCTTTTTCCCTAAATTGTGGGTCCTGTTCCCGATTTAAGTTGAAGGTCTTGTTCCCTGAATTGTGGGTCTTGTTCCCGATTGTGCTAAGATAGGGCTTTGTTCCCCTGGGCTTTGTTCCCAAGCTATGTCAAGATAGGGCTTTATTCCCCTGAGCTTTGTTCCCGAGCTATGTCAAGATAGGGCTTTGTTCCTCTGGGCTTTGTTCCCGAGCTATTTGAGATAGGGCTTTATTCCCCTGTTGTACTAAACGTGGGCTTTGTTCCCTAACGGAGCTGACTGTGGGCTTTATTCCTGAGTTGTGTAGAGAGTGGGCTTTGCTCCCAAACTGTGTTGAGATAGGGCTTTATTCCCTTGGGCTTTGTTCCCGAACTGTACTGAATGTAGGCTTTATTCCCTGGGCTTTGTTCCCGATTGTGTTGAGATAGGGCTTTATTCCCGAGCTGTGTTAAGATAGGGCTTTATTCCCCTGGGCTTTATTCCCGAGCTGTGTCAAGATAGGGCTTTATTCCCCTGGGCTTTGTTCCCGAGCTGTTTTGAGATAGGTCTTTATTCCCCTGGGCTTTGTACCCGAGCAGTTTTGAGATAGGGCTTTATTCCCCTGGGCTCTATTCCCGAGTTGTGGGCTTTGTTCCTGAATTGTTGAATGTGGGCTTTATTCCCTGGGCCTTGTTCCCGAATTATGTTGACTGTGGGCTTTGTTCCCAAACTGTGTTGATTGTGGGCTTTGTTCCCAAGCTGTACTGAATGTGGGCTTTGTTCCCGAACTTTTGATTGTGGGCTTTGTTCCCAAGCTGGATGGAGAGTGGGTTTTGTTCCCAAAACGTTGATTGTGTGTTGCTGTTTCCGGTTGGCTTACATTTGTCGCTTTCTTCTTTCTTTAAAACCTTTGAATAAAACAAGACACAAAAAGGATGCAGGTGCGTTATGTGTATGCATGCATGCATGGATGAATTTCCTATTCCGTCGGGTTAGGTCTTCTACCAGTTCCCCCGGTGTCCTTTGCCTGTAACTGTCTTTGATCGCCCTCTGGGTCTATTTACAGATTCCTCTTGCTGGTTCTTTTCTGGTGATTTTTCAACCCTCAATTGTCTCATGACTCAAGTTCTTGGTACATCCCTGATTTGCGAGGTGGTAGACTGGTCACCCCCAGTCTTGATTTAGCTTTCTGCTTTCCGCCGCTGTTTGCACTTAGTCAAGATGAACCACATGGTGGGGCATTCCATATCAACATGCTATATTATAAGATATGAACTAGTCTCAATAGTTATACATATCACTATCCTCAAAGAATGCTCAGTAATGAAACCAGAGAACCTTCAAAACACTTAATACAACTCAAATCTGGTTTTTTGAATAAATGATCTTGACCAGACTCAAAGTGCGTGTATGCCGAGGCTCTTTGCAGCTTAATCCTTAAGTAAGCCAACTCGATGATTTCGTCTCAGAGAATTGGATCAGTGTCTAACCCAACCTGGATGTCTTGATCACATTCTGAGATTACTTCCGCATACTCAACATGATATGGTTTTCTCCTTTTTCTTTTGTCTCTTTTTTTTTTTTTTTCTTTCATTTTTTTTTTCTTTTTCTCTTTTCTTTTCTTTCTCTTTTTTTTTCGACACACCTACCCTTTAAGGTACTATTTCTCCTCATGGTGGTCCTAATACTCGCCCATGGGTAGCTTCACGCTTATCGGTTATAGCTGGCCTATTTTCTTTTCTTTTCTTTTCAGAGACTTTTTTCTTTTTGTTTCCAACCATATCATATATCGTAGCATAAGTAAACCAAGATGGACATCCAGACAAACGTCATTCACTGATCCGCCATCTTTTCAACCAGTCATCTTATCGACTACTTAGGCTTCCACTGCTAAGATCTTATAGTGAAGTGCTTATGAGTCTAGCATAGATCAACTATTCAAAGCATCAGATAAAAGCACATCAAGAGTTTATTTATGTTTCTAAGATTTCATCCTAAAGTAAATGATTTCATCATCGGACTTATGTCCAACTAAAAACAAACAATTTTTTTCTTTTTTTTTAAGGCCCCCCAAATGGTCTTCTGTTTCTCGGCTTCTTTCCCAATATCCATGTTTGCTAAACTCTTCTTGACAAGTCTTCTTTTTCTAACCCAACAGATATCCATGATGGCTTTTAAGACACGAGGGTTAACATGATGCGTGTATGTATGAGATGCGTGCAATATATCTTTTGACGAAAGGTCCAACAGAATCCAAATGATGATGATCCTAAACACAAACATAAGGAAATAACTTCTACTGGTCATATAACTATGGTTCACATGTAGGTTTCAGGAGTGTAAAAAAGGCTCTCGCTGACGAAGGATTGCCCACAACTAGGACTCCCCACTCAAGGGTTCGAGCGACCAAGTAAGCGCATCTTTTTTATACCTTACGGTACGTGCCAACGAGTTACGGTATGTGACTAACTGTCAAATGGATTTCTCATTGTAGATTCCCCAGAGGGAGGGTGGAGCGAGGCTCTCTTAAGTACCCAAGCCCCTAAGGCTCTAATCGCTTTGTGACAGGAATAAACATGAGTCCTCCAAATTAGTCTATCATAATAGGCTACGAGTAGATGATTATCTAGGTGCCTTCACAGCTTTTCCTTATAGAAAGGTAGTGAGTGAATGAAGACACCAAACCATCACCTAGCTTTAATAATGCCTTTGGTTAAACTCCTTAAACCCACGGTACACATGGTTAATTTAAAGCACAAATCACAAACATTACAACACATTATTTCGGGGCCGATTCTCTATCCCCAGTGGAGTCGCCAGACTGTAGGACACAGAAATGGACGATGCTGTTCCGAGCTCGCGGCCCGGTTGGGAGTACGGAGTAGCCCGCGGGGGACTAAACCAGAGAATAAAATGGAGTCGCCAACCGGTGTGAACCGGGAAAATGATTTAAGGCCGCACTCACCCCTCGCAAGGGAAGACCTCAAACCGTTGGGTTCGGAATGGTCCCTTACTTATGCCACTTGTAATGAACGGATTTGTGAAATAATTTAACTAAGTCTATACATGTCCAAGAATAACCTAAATCTAGTTCGCATTCATAAAAATAAATCCTACGTCTAAGTCATCATGCTTTAAAAGTAAGTATCACAACGGAAAACATACGATATCACACATGAGCATGTTGGATAATCAAATACAAAGAATAAATAACATCCAAAACATAAACGCAATTTAAATTCCTATTGTGAAAGAAAATAACTAAATCATGCATAAAAATAAATAACACACTAAACTAAATCATGCTTAAGAAATAGATAACATACTAATGACTTAAATAAATAACATGCTAACGACTAATCATGCTCAAACGCAAGATTGGACAAAACGAAACATGTGTGTCTCTCAAATGGTATGTGGCATTGTAGCCCGAGTGCAAACCGCAATACAGTCCATTCGGATTCGGCTACGAAATTTACGTCCGGATTTCCATCCGATATACCGCAAGAGAGAACACATATTCCGTTCACCCGGAAATCACATCATGCATCAATTCACAATATTCATACGAAATAAAGTAATAAAATAACTAAAAATAAAGGATGATAAATAAAAGGGTGCCCTCAGGTCTAACCTTTTAAGTCACTTTCCGGGAGTGCGTTTCACGGTGCCGGAAGGGTAATCGTTTCCGCTGTTTTCACTGGTCCACTACTTTCACTATTTTCACTGTTTTCGTTGGTTCGTTGTTTCCACTTTTTTCACTAGTCCACTATTTCTACTATTTTTACTGTAGTTTCCGCTCTCTGTTTTCGCCATTTAAGGGTTAAATTTTGGGCTATATTGGAGGCTATTTTTTGGTCGGTTTTGGTTACGTTTTCTCTGGTTTGTGGGCTATTTGTTCGGTACTTGCCGTAAGTAGGGCTGTTGTCTTGGGTCACGGTTTAGGGTATTTTTGAGTTATTTATGAGTAGTTTTTGGGCGGCGGGTTAAGGGTTGTTGAAGGCTTGTTGTCTTGGTCGTTTGTGAGGGGCTGAGTGTGGTGACTTTGTTGCAGTGCGTTTTCAATGAGAGGGAAGAGGGTTCTGTTTTGTTAGCGTGTGCATGATTTGAGGGCTATCGATTTTGTGGCTGGTAAAAGGGGTTATTATCTGTGAGGGTTTGGCTGGGCGCAGAGGCTTCAACATGAGGTAGTTTGGGGGAGCTTAGGGACGTGTTTATTAGTGGCAGTGGCGAGAATGTTGAAGGTGGCTTGTGAGGGCTGAGTGATGAGGGGAGCTATGGTCTACGTGTGCATGGATTGGAGCAGTGAATGGAGGTGGCTACTGTGGTGGTGATATGCGTGAAGGTGTTAACGTGAGTTGGGTTTGGCTATGTGTTGAAGGGTTGTGTGTGGGTTCTGTTTAGGGTTTGCTGGTCAGTGAATGGCGTGAAGGATGAGGGGTCTTTGGTACTCTGAGGGTGCAGTGTGAGGGAATTGAAGGGAGCTGTGCGAGTTGAAGGGTGGTGCTATTTGTGATGTGTGTGAATTGTGTTAGGGGGCAGTAGGTGCGCTGTTTATTGCCTAGGCGTTGGTGAAATGGGCTGCTGCCGAGAGGGGCTTAGGCTGTGCAATTTGCGAGGACTGTTGATGGGTAAGGGCTGTACGAGGGGCTGGTTCTTTAGGGGCAATGAGCTGTGTGTTATGCTCGGCTTTGTGGGATTGTGTTGTTGGTCGGTTAGGGTTGATGATTTTGTTGTCGTCCAGTTTGAAGGGTATTTATGCGTGATGAAGAAGGGCTGAATGAAGGGTTTCTTCTTTGCGTGGAGTGGCTGTGCGAGAGTGTGTGTTGGTGGGAGTTTTTGGTGTCTTGTTTGTTGCTTGCCGAGAGTGTATAGGGGGAGCTGAGTGTATGATGTTGATGAAATGAGGGGGGAGTCGTCCAGCCCAGTGAGAGAGAGGCTAAGGGTTTATATTTATTGTTTCTTAAAATTAGAGAGAGAGAGAGAAGTATGGGTGCTTATGGGTCTGCATGGAGTGTGCATGGGTAGTTTTCATTTTATGTTTGTGTTTGGGCGTGAGGCATGGGTGAGGTGCATGAGTGGTTTGATCATTTTGGTTTTTGTTATTGTTTTTGTTGGTTTGTGCTTAGTGTTTGGTCTTTAGTTTTTTTGGTTAGTGTTTGGGATTGTTTAATGATGATTGGTGGCTTTGTATGGGTGTAGTTGTTTATTTCTTGTTATTCACGTGGGGATGGGGGTTTATGGGCGTGAGGGGTGGTTTAGTGAGAGAGAGGCGAGGCCGAGAATTTGTTTAAGATTTAGGCCGGGAATAAATTTAAAAAAGGGATCGAACGAGCAAACCCGAAGCTAAAGGAGCGAACCAAATCCAACGAGGTATCAATTTCTGACCCTTCCCTTCCGACGTCCGTTTCCCGCGACTTCCGCAACTTAAAAGGTAGTGCCTCCGTTCAAGGCTCATCATCGGGACTTACATGTAAAAATACAGGGCCTACACTCAGCCCTTAATAATAAAAATCCAGCCCCTCCCTTTCTGCTTCTAGGCCGAATATCACCATCCAAAATAAAGAAAATTTTCTACAATCCAATTTCTCAACCATCATCACAAATTAATTCTTTAAACTTATAAACTTAACAACTTACTACATAACTCATTTCTTAACTAATTAAACACTAATATACATACATAATCATGCCTCTACAACAATCCATACCATCAATCATCAAAATCTCATATTTTAGAATTTGGGTCTTGGGTTTCTTACATTTCTTTTCTTTGATTTCTTTATTTCCTAAGCCCCCAATGGATGCCAAGGCTATTTTGCTTCTCCTTCTCTCCTCTTCTTTCTCTTTTTCTCTCTTCTTCTTCTCTTCTTCTTCTTCTTCTTCTTCTTTTTCTTCTTTCTTCTCTTTCCCTCTCTTTTCCTTTCTCTTGCTCACAGTTTCACTCTCTTTTTTTTTTTCCAAAAACTTGTAATGAGTGAATAGTGAGTGCTTTATATAATGGGGGTGCCTTAGATATTTTGAAAGTTGAAGAAGTGTGTAGAAATTTGGAGAAAAATTGAGATTTTTACATTTTGGTCCGAAATCACTATTCATCCAGATTTTGACTTGCATTTTTGACCCGGTTCTGTTCCGAATTTGGATAAATGTTTAACGCGGAAGTTGTAGGTCTTGGTCTAAGATTTCCGACGATATAAAATTCATAAAAATTGGAGATCGTACGAAAAAGTTATGCCTCAAATACCATAAATGGTCCAAAGGGAATACAGTATAGTCCCGTCCCGGACTTTGAGGAATTTATCGATCGTTCCCAAAGTCATCTCCCGAGGACATTTGATTCTCAACATAATTTATTTTATGTGCCTTCATCCCGTACATAACAGTATCGCTATAGGTAGTAGTAAAACTACCGATCGTTACATATAGAGTGTACCGTAACTATAGATAAACCACAAACAAAGTACCCGTTTTGTTTGCTCTCTATGGACTATTTTAGATTACGAATTTCAGACTTAAATCCTCTTTTGTATGACACTCATACACTAAGTTTGAAGGCACATGAGTAATCAAGGGTAAAACAAGACAATTTATAATAAGCAATATAAAACAAATACTTTGATAAATGAAGAATGCATCTCTTATTTTATAACATATAATTTTGTTCGCATTACATGAAGCTCTAAGGCATATCTCAGCATGTGATAATAGGTGTATTTGGCTTGATTTAATTGAATTAAATCAAAGTGGTAGACAATCAACTAATCCATTGGTTAAAACTTTGTCTTGATTTAATTGGATTAAATAAAAGTGGTAGACAAATGTGATTAGTCACACTTAATTATACATATTTGGACAAATTAGATTAAGCCCACCTAAAAGTTGATTAAGACTTTTATTAATTAAAAATTACATAAGTTTTGCTATAAAAGGCAACATTGAGGAAGTTTTAATTAAGCGTGAGCTTAAGAAAGTTAAGCTAGTGAAAGCTAAAACAAGCATGAATTAAAAATATTAGCGTAAGTAAAAGAAGTATTTAGAGAAGCTTTGGAAGTTCTCTATAATATTTCAACGAGGAGAAATAAAGATTGGATATTGGAATCAAGGAGAAAAAGATTGGATCTTGGAATTAGGCTTACTAGGTAAGTTTGATCTTCTCTAAAGCTATGTTTTTCATTAGTGAGTTATCATTAGTGAAATATATAGTGATGTATTATGTATTGGATACATAATTACATAGCTTGATGTTGAAATTAGGCTAATAAATTGTGTGTGGATGCTTTGGAAGCATAAACACAATATGCTTGTGATTGGGTCAAAATATTTATGTTGGACATAAACATAAAATTAGAGTTTGGAACTCTATATAATAGCTTGGAGCTATGACTACCATTCTAGAATCAGTTGACCACCTTTGGGTTACCTAGAATTGTTCATGAGTCATTTCGTTGTAGGATTCTATTTTGGTTTGTGTTTTGATTCAAAGAAATACATATATACATATTTAGAATATATATATATATATATGTTTATTGTATAACATGTGTTGAGGTTGGTTTTAAAATTAAAATTATTTTGGTTGGTGTTTTTAAATGTGTTTAAGGAGTTTTTAAAAAAAATGAATGATCAAAATACACAGCATAGTTGCCCATGCTTACGCAGTATGCGTAAGATGCCTGCTTGCTCAAACAAGTTGCCTGTTTGCGCAAGAATGTGCTACGCGTGCATCATTCGCAAGATCCTGTTTTTTTCTCCCGTTTTGGTTTTTCCGGACTCCAATTCGTCCTTGATTTTTTCCTATACACTCGTAATGGAATATAGTATTCCATTAAAATATTTAAAAATACACCCATGCTCAATTACTATGGGTCATACCCATTTCAACTGCGCGGGACACCGATCTAATCCTAGGGGTCCCACAATCACCCCAACAGAATGGTATCAGAGCAGGTCTTAACCGCACAATACATGTTACATGTTTGACATGTATTTGAATCTATGCCTCTATAATTTTAATTTAATTATGCATAAGTCATATTGGATATGCATTGCATATTTTAAATTTAAATTTTTATTTTGACCCAAGCATGTTAATGACTTGATTGTCATAAATCTCTTGTGATTAGGTGATTACTTTATCTTAAGTAATAATATTAATAATGTTGGAGTATTATTGGATGGTATGTCTTGTCAATACGGAGATGAATGAGTTCTTATTACTTATGCCCAATACCATCATTATTATGAAGGTATAAGTGGTCAGAAATTAGATCACTCCGGTGAAATATTAGATTTAGCATGATGAGTTTACGTAGTCACCCAATACCGTCATTATTATGAGGGTGTACTTATGAAACTCATTAGTGCACATTGATAAGTATACACCTGGAGCACGTATTAATCTAATATCATCATTATTGTGAGGATAAGAAATGGTTCAGGACCAAACTTAGGAGTCACATGGATGTGATTGACTTTTGAGGTCTACCTAATGAGTTTATAAAGGCCAAGACCGTCATTATTATGAGGCTTGAGTAAATATCATGGGATCCACTACCCGCTATGAAATTTGATTACCAAATTTCTATTTTTCCATTAAGGAAGATTACGAAATTATGTAAATTAGTGGGAGGGCACTAATAGATTTAAAATTCATAATCGTATTAGTGTTTTTATATTGAAATGAAAATTTTCTGCTAGTGTTTAATTGTTGTCTTGTAGCATTTTTTTTAGATTCCAATAATTTGAAAAGAGCCTCAAACTACTTATAGTAGGAGAAGAACATATGTTTTATCTTGGAGTCAAAATGATTGAGATATTTTGGCTTTCTTATGCATTCGATGCAAGCCACATATGAAGAACTTTATAACACATTACGCATGACGAAGCATGATTTGAAGAAAAAGAATCTCACTTTGTAACTCCATGGTGGAGAAAGCTCTTCAAAGACTTCTAGGAAGTATAATAAGATTAAAATGGGAAATAAGAATAAAGACTCCAAGAAACAAACTGTAAGACCGCGTGTAGCTCGTGATGCATGTCTACATTGCCAATAGTCTGGACACTGAAAATGTGATTGTCCAGAGCTGAAAGGAAAAGCAGGAACCCCAGGTACACTTTGTATTTTTCCTATTATTGACATCTCATTAGCCTTAGATGCAAATAGTGGTTGGCTGTTAGACACCGGTAGTCCTTTTCATATTTGTAACTTTATGCAAGCCATAATGTTAAAAGAAGGCTAAACAAATGAGAGATCCAACTTATAGTTGGCAATGACGAGACATTGAATGTCAATGCCATAGGAACAGTTGTTATATATCTCATTAATATATGTACATTAATTTTATATGACTGTTATTATGTACCATATCTTATCAAACAAATAATATCATTACCGATATTGGATAAAGAGGTATATAAAATAAATATTAAAGATAATATTTTATGTTTATATGATAAAGATAACTATTTGATATGTGAATGTGTTTTATCTAATGGTCATTATATTTTGGAAACATATCAAGATGTCTTTAATGTAGAGGAAATTACAAGTAAAAGATCTGAATTAAATAATACTGAATTATGACATATAAAATTGGGCCTCATAGGTGTTAGACGTCTACCAAAATTGGTTAAGGATGGTTTGATTGATGATCTCACCTTAGATCCTTATCTGATTTACGAGTCATGTATATAAGAGAAAATGATAGAGGCCTCATTTCTTGGTGTTGGACACCGTACTGAAGATTTATTGGAGCTAATACATAGTGATGTGTGTGGTCCATTAAATTATGTCGCTCATGATGGTTCAACATACTCCGTGACTTTTACTAATGATAAGTCAAGATATGGATATGTCTATTTGATGAGACATAAATCAGAAACATTTGAAAAGTTCAAAATATTCTAAAACGAAGTAGAAAAATAAACCGGTAAATTCATCAAGTACCTTCGATCAGATCGAGGTGGTGAATTTATGAGCTATGAATTTAGAAGTTATTTAAGAGAGAATGGGGTTTTCGCCCATCGGGAACTCCTCAACACAATGGTGTGTCTGAATGGAGAAATCATACTTTATTGGATATGGTGCAATCCATGATGAGCTATACAGATCTTCCATATTATCTTTGGGATTATGCTTTACTTACTGATGCCTATATACTTCACAGAGTTCCTTCGAAAGTTATTTCTATGACCCCATATCAGATATGATATGGTAGAAATCCATGTCTTAGATATTTAAAGATTTGGGATTGTTCTGCATACGTTAGAGTTACGCAGCGGGATAAACTAGCATCTAGGAGGTATAAATACAGGTTCGTTGGATATTTTAAAAAATCTTTGGGATATCAACGAAATGTATTTGTTGCTCATTTTGCCATTTTTCTTTAAAAATAAATTTTTGAGAGAAAGTGGGAATTGTAAAAAGATTGAACTCGATGAATTTGATCCTAACATTAAGGAACCTAAGATGGAATCAGAGATCTAACTAGGTGAAGAATCTACAACAAAGGTTCTACATAAGTCGAATAGAATATCAAGGCCTCATGAGAGATTACTTTTAACATCTGATGTGAGCCTTGATG
>SKCR01004704.1:0-26213 GCA_019454045.1 Zanthoxylum bungeanum | reverse complement strand
TACCGCCTATATGGCCGGTTTTGCATTATTGGACTTAGTTTCCGCCTATATGGTCGATTTATGTGCTAAACTTGTTACCGCCTACATGGCCGGTTTATATGATTTTTTTACCGCCTATATGGTCAGTTGGACTTTGGACAAATGACATTCACCGCCTATATGGTCGGTTTTAATATAATTAATTCAAGAAATGATTAATTGATAAATGAGTAATATATATTTGAAGTATTAAAAGTGAAACCCCTAGCTCCATCATTTTCTTTTATTGTTGTAATTTTCTTTACTTTTAATTTTCTGTTATGTTATTTTGTTTAACTATGCATTTTGTAATTTTAGGTATGTTTTGTAACTAAAAATATTATATAGGGCTGTGATGAATTCTAATATCACCGTTTTATAAGTGATTATTTTATATTTTGGGTAGTATATTGGTTTATTTATTGAGTCTTAAGCTTAATGTTTCTTCTTAACTAGCCATTAATACGATTGATTTGGTAAACTTAAAATGAACTTGGAAAAGGGATTTTAGGTTTTAGCCATAGACTCAATAGCTCACGATCTCACCTTGGGGTAAATGTCTCATATGTAGATTTTCTTACAGGATAGGAATATACCTGTCGGGCGGGGGTAGCCATAATTAGAACTTAATCTTAATGAATTCAGAGTTTCTTAATTAACATAGGAATATAGTTAATTGGGTTACTTTTGGTATTTACATCTGACCATCAGAAGAGGCTTTTGCATAACTTCGTGTTCCAGGTTAATAAACCGATATATTGCACAAACATGAGATAATCACTTCATCTTTAAAAGATATTGGAAGGATTCATAACCCTGGATATTTTCATATCATTGTTTAAAACTTAAAATCTACCATTGTTTTGTTTTAATTACTTGTCTTTAGATTAAAATCACCATCCAACCAAAAATAACGTAGATATTTAGCTTCATAAATTAATAGCTTATGTATTAAGTCCTAATGTGATCGATACATTTTATATTACTTGAGCGATACGTGCGCTTACGTAACGTGTGTGTGTTTACCACCGATCAAGTTTTTGGCGCGGTTGTCGGGGACTTATTT
Organism: Zanthoxylum bungeanum; assembly: GCA_019454045.1. Taxonomy (NCBI): domain Eukaryota; kingdom Viridiplantae; phylum Streptophyta; class Magnoliopsida; order Sapindales; family Rutaceae; genus Zanthoxylum; species Zanthoxylum bungeanum. The sequence goes on along the minus strand of SKCR01004704.1, from coordinate 25,129 downwards.
ATCTTTCACTATTAATTTTGGGGTTAGATACCTTTACTCGTGTCTAATTTGTTTTTACTTATTATTTAAGTTTTCTTATGTTCAGGTTCTCAGTCACTACATGAGAAGAACCAGAAACTTTGAAATCCGTCCGCTTGACCCAGAAATTGAAAGAACCATCAGACAGTTAAGAAGGGAAAGGCTAGAAGGCCAAGAAGCACTGATCAATATGGAACCTGAACCTTTGGAAGTTGCACCACGAATTCTTATTCGAGACAGAACTATTCCGGTGGTTGACGGCTTCATTTCATGTATTGTACTTCCTCTCTTACCTGTAAATACGTGTGACATCAAAACATGCATCCAGATGATACAGCAGTCAATTCAGTTTAGGGGGAATGCAACTGAAGATCCTAATGCCCACATCAGTAACTTTCTGGAAGTTTGTGGCACATTCAATTAGAATCGAGTGTCAGAAGAAGCAATGCGACTATGTGTTTTTCCATATTCCTTGAAAGATAAAGCTAAGGCTTGGCTACATTCACTACCAGCGGGTTCCATCACAACTTGGAACACTTTAGCCACCAAATTCCTTGCAAATTACTTTCCCCCAGCCAGAACTGCAAAGTTGAGGAATGATATTACATCATTTGTACAACATGACTCAGAATCCCTCTGCAAAGCTTGGGAAAGATACAAGGATTTGCTCAGAAAATGTCATCACCATGAGATTGCAAAGTGACTACAAGTCCAAACCTTATATAATGGAATTTTTGGATTAATAAGAACCATAATTGATGCTGCTGCTGGAGGAGCTTTAATGGAAAAATGAGAAGATCAGGCCTGTGACTTAATTGAAGAAATGACCAACAAAAATTCTTTGTGGCCAACAGAAAGAAGCATGATTCAACGAATCGCAGGAATTTACGAAGTTGGAGCCAACACAGCAATGAATGCCAAGCTGTATCTGATTTGTAAAAATCTGGAAACTCTTAACATGAAGGTTAATGCTGGATCCACAAGTTCACCATATGAGGGAGCATCAGAAGCAGAATCATACAACCAACATGATGAGACGGTGAACTATGTTAACAATTTCAAAAAACTGGGGGACAATCCATATTCCAATACCTACAATCCAAGGTGGAAGAATCATCCCAATTTTGCATGAAACAACAATTCAGGGTAAAAGAACAATCCACCACCAGGATTCCAACAGCAAAACAAAGGTCATGAGTATAAAAAAGAACTAGGAATAACAAAAGTGCTGGCTTACTTGAAAAATCTAGAAGCAAAATACGATTCTCAAGAAGCATCATATGATTCCATGTTTCAATCCCAAACAGCGTTAATTCAAAGTCAAGCAGCATCTTTGAAAACACTGGAGAATCAAATGGGACAACTGGCCAATGTTCAGAGTTACAGACCGCAAGGTACACTTCCTAGTAACACAGAACCAAATCCAAGGAACATGGGGAAAGAGCAATGTCATGCCATCACTTTGATAAGTGGTACTGAAATCAACAAAAATGTTGGAGTCAAGGAAATTGTTGAGGAAGTTCTAAAAGAAAGCAGTGAATCAGATCAACAAATTGAGGAAAAAGATGCAAAAGCAAATGATCGAGAAAGACTTACTCCACCTCCACCTTTTCCACATCGTCTCCAGAAAAACAAACTAGACAAGTAGTTTGCTCGATTCCTGGAGATCTTCAAGAAGTTGCATATCAACATTCCATTTGCAGAAGCGTTGGAACAAATGCCCAACTATGTCAAATTCATGAAAGACATTCTGTCACGAAAGCGGAGGTTGGGAGATTACGAGACAATAGCATTGACAGAAGAATGCAACGCCATCATTCAAAGGAAGCTTCCCCCAAAGTTGAAAGATCCTGACAGTTTCACCATCCCTTGCACCATAGGAGAACATTACTTCGGTAAGGTTTTATGTGATTTAGGTGCTAGCATTAACTTGATGCCTTTGTCTATTTATAGGAAACTGTAGATTGGAGAAGCAATGCCCACCTCAGTTACTCTGCAGCTTGCTGACAGATCGTTCATATTTCCGAGAGGTGTAGTGGAAGATGTATTGGTTAAAGTCGACAAATTCATTTTCCCTGCAGATTTTATTATCCTTGACATGGAAGAAGACAAATATGTATCTATCATCATCGGGAGACCATTCTTGGCTACAGGTCGAACTGTTATTGATGTACAAAATGGAGAACTAACCATGAAAGTGCAGGACCAAGAAGTTACATTCAATGTTTTCAAAGCCATGAAATTCCCGAGTGATGAAAAGGTGGAGGAATGTTTCAGAATTGATATTGTAGATAATATCATCCAGGATACTGATGCAATGCAACTTCCCATAAATAAACTTGAAGCTTGCATCACCAACATGACTGATAGCGAGCTAGATGATGAAATTCTGGAATGTATCAACTATCTTGACAGACCATTTCGCTTCAAATCGACACCACATGTGGAAAGTTTGGAACTACCAAAAAAGGAGTGAATCAAGCCATCGATTGAAGAACTACCACAACTGGAACTAAAGCAATTTCCGAGCCATCTCAGGTATGCATTTTTAGGAAACTCTTCTGATTTACCTGTGATTATTTCTTCATCGCTAACATTGGTGCAGAAAGATAAGTTTCTGAGAGTGTTACGAGAACACAAAAAAGCCATTGGCTGGACTATAATAGACATTCGAGGCATTAGTCCATCATTTTGCATGCACAAAATTCTGATGAATGACGAGTACAAAGTCACAGTGGAGCATCAACGAAGACTAAATCTAATCATGAAAGAGGTCGTGAAGAAAGAAATTATCAAATGGTTGGATGTCAGCATCATCTACCCCATCTCTTACAGCACGTGGGTGAGTTCTATGCAATGTGTGCCAAAGAAAGGAGGAATAACTGTAGTCACAATTGAAAAGAACGAACTGATTCCAACAAGAACAGTGACTGGATGGAGAGTATGGATGGACTACAGGAAACTGAACAAAGCAACAAGGAAAGATCATTTCCCGTTACCATTCATTGACTAGATGCTAGACAGATTGGCGAGACATGAGTTCTATAATTTTCTGGACGGATACTCGGGGTACAATCAGATTGCCATCGCCCCAGAAGATTAGGAGAAAACCATTTTTACATGTCCGTATAATAGTTTTGCTTTCCGCAGGATTCCATTTGGACTATGTAATGCTCCTGCCACATTTCAACGTTGCATGATGGCCATCTTTTCAGACATGCTGGAACAAAGTATGAAGGTTTTCATGGATGATTTTTCTTTTTTTGGAGACTCGTTCGACCACTGCTTGCAAAATTTGGAAAAAAGTGTTACAAAGATACGAAGATACCAACCTGGTACTCAACTGGGAGAAATGCCACTTCATGGTGCAGGAAGGCAATCGTCCCGGGACATCGGATCTCACAAAAAGGAATCGAGGTAGACAAAGCAAAGATCGAGACAATTGAAAAACTTCCTCCACCATCATCTATCAAAGGGATTCAGAGATTTCTCGGACATGCAGGCTTTTACAGGAGATTTATCAAAGACTTTTCCAAGATTGTTAAAACTCTATGTAATCTGTTGGAGAAAGATGTGCATTTTAAATTCACCAAAGAATGCCACGAAGCTTTTGAGATCCTGAAACAGAAGCTGATCTCTACCCCTATCATAGTAGCATCATATTGGACCATTCCATTTGAGGTGATGTGCGATGTTAGTGAATTTATTGTAGGTGCAGTTTTGGGACAACGCAAAGAAAATTTTTTACCATTTACTACTCTAGCAGAACTCTACACAACAACTAAAAAGGAGCTGCTTGCAGTTATGTTTGCTTTTGATAAATTCCGCTCTTATTTATTGGGTCCCAAAGTGGTGGTCTACACAGATCATTCAGCAATCAATTATCTGATCTCGAAGAAAGATGCCAAACTCAAATTGATCCGTTGGGTGCTTCTACTTCAAGAATTTGACGTGGAGATCTGAGATAGGAAAGAGACAGAAAATAAGTGGCAGATCACTTATAAAGGCTCGAGAATGGAGAAACAGTTGGCAATGAACTAACAATTAAAGAAACCTTTCCAGATGAATAGTTGTTTGCCATGAAAGAACACGATGTCCCTTGGTATGCTGACTATGTAAACTACATAGTATCGGGAAAATGACCATTGGAATGGATTCATCAACAACGAAAGAAGTTCTTCAAAGAAGTCAAGCACTATGTCTGGGATGAACCGTACATGTTCAAACGCTGTGCTGATCAATTACTGAGACATTGTGTCCCATAGGAGGAGGTCAATAATGTCATGCTGCATTGTCATTCATCACCATACGGTGAACACTTCAGCGGAAATAAAACTGCAGCCAAAGTCCTACAATTAGGTTTGTTCTGGCCCACTCTATTCAAAGATGTTTACTTATTTGCTCTTCAATGTGGCAGGTGCCAGAGAACGGGAAATATATCGAGGAGAAATGAAGAACCTCTTCAAAGCATTCTGGAAGTGAAGATATTTGATGTATAGGGGTTGATTTTATGGGACCCTTTGTTCCATCATTCGAAAACCTGTACATTAAGGTTGCAGTAGACTACGTCTCCAAATGGGTTGAAGCAATAGCACTGCCATCAAATGATTCAAAAGTGGTGACAAAATTCCTTAAAAATAATATTTTCACCCGCTTCGGAACACCTTGGGCAATTATCAGTGATGATGGCTCACACTTCTGCAACAGAAACTTCGATGCACTCCTATCCAAGTACAGAGTTACTCATAAAGTTGCCACTGCTTACCATCCACAGTCAAATAGACAAGTGGAAGTTTCAAACAGGGAGATGACCGGCGTAAACACACACGTATAACGCAAGCGCACGTATCGTTCAAGTAGTATAAAAATATCGATCCCACGAGGACTTAATATCAAAACTATTAATTTTATGAGGTCAAATGATTACTAGTATCTAACAGATTGTTTGATTGATTGATTTGAAATGGTGACGATTCTAAATTTAAAAGCAAGTAAATGAAATTGTTGAAAATAGATGTTGATGGTGTTTTTCGGGCACTATGTTATTTAAACAACACGACAGGGGTAAAAGGGGTAACTCCATTGATCGAGACCGTTAAAGCCGACCCGACAACTTGACGGTAAGAGGCCGAGCACTTTATACTAAATGGCCAAGCACTTGAGATCGGATGACCGAGCATTATCAGATCGACATCAGCATTCTCAGTTCAAATGGCTATCATGACCGACCTCATGAAGACCGAGCACATGACGAGGCGTGCTCAGGAAGATAAAGCATCATATTCTTGCGGAAAATGGATAAGTTGTCCTACTTTAATGGGGTAAAGTAATAACTTAATATCCTAATAGGATAAAGGAAGTAAATGTAGTTTTGATTAGGAATCCTTATGGGAAAAGGGAATAGTTTTGACTAGGAATCCTGATAGGAAAATGAGACCATCTCCAAATTGGGAATTCTTGTACAAATAGGAATCTGATTTCTTCACCATTATAAATAGGAGGGTAGAGTGAGTGTAGAGGGACAAGTTGAAGGCATCATCTGAAAATCATCACAAGAGTGAGGGATTAGAATCATAAAGCTCCGATTTGTAAAAGCAAAGAAGAGACCCGATGAGTGTATTTGAGTAATAAAAAAGCACCACCCTGTTCTTGTCCGTGGACGTAGGTCGGATCCCAAAATCCACCGAACCACGTTAAATCACCTTGTCTGATTGGCGTATTTTCTTGTTTTCCGCTAAGTTTGTTTTTGGTTTCCCGCATAACCAAACAAATTCACAGTTGGAGGAGGATTCCCTCGGAGGTAATATTCCCATATTACCCTGAGACCAAAATCCACCGTCAACAGTTGGCGCCGTCTGTGGGGAACTCTACGAAAAGCAACTCGCATAATAAGACAAATGGCGGAAGGCGGAAACCAACAATCATCAGGGAGCTCGGCTGCAGACTGGATGGAAAAGATCGAGGAAAACCTTAGGAAGGAAAGGGAGGAAAACCAAACTCTACTAAAAACCATAGTAGACCGGTTGGAAAGGATGGAAGGAGCACGCGACGGAAAATTCGAGGCCGGGACTAGCCGGCGAAGGAGTGAGATAGCGGAAGAAAAGAGAATTGTTGATACAAGCGAAGACGACAGACCTCAAAGGAGGGAACCCTACAGGGTGAGATCCGTGGTAGTACAAAGGGATTCCCAAACCGAGGACACATGGGAAGAGGAAGATGACAAATCATCACCAGATCCCTCCTACGATAGCCCTCACAGTACCCGGAGGAGAGGAAAAGAACATACCAAAGAAGTGCGGGACGACACCGACCCTGAGAAGCGCCACTCCCGAGGTAGCAGAAAGAAAAGAAACCACAGGGGGCGGCATGGAATCAAAGACAGCAGCATGAAATCTTGGTTACGGGAGGAGCTGGTCAAATGGGGAGTACCCCAATACAAACAGGGGAGATGTCCAGGACATCAAAGATGAGTCCCCCCTCACGGAGGAAATAAAATCGGAGAAATTCCCAAAAAGATTCAGCATGCCGACCATGACACCATACAAGGGCTGTACCGATCCCAAAACCCACATCGAAGACTTCGTCCTACTAATGGAGGTACAAGGGGTAACAGGGGACGCCATTTGCAAAGTGTTCCCCTTAACTCTAGCCGGACCGGCCATCCTATGGTATAGAAGCCTAGCCCCAAGAAGCATCAGCAGCTTCGCACAACTGAGAAAGTCATTCATACGACACTTCAAGGGGGCTTGTGTCCCCAGAAAGACAATTGGAGAACTAAGACTTATGAAGCAAGGAGACGATGAGCCTCTGAAGATATTTATTGAAAGGTACCATAATATGGTACTCGAAGTCGGAGGGTATGAATCCCCCGAGGCCCTGGAAAGCTTGAAAGGAGCCTTGAGGGTCGGAAGACTATGGACCCATCTAAGGATCCAGGACACCCCGGACTACGCCACCGCCCTGGAGGTGGCCCGGAAGTTCGTTTTGTTAGAGAACGAAGAGAAAGTGTCCCGGAAAGGGAACAACATCAGGGACAGAACCACAAGGGAGGGCGCCCAACGCCGAATAGAAAAAGAATCCAGAAGACCACCCCCGAAACACAAAGAATTCAATCCACTGCACCGGGACAATCATGAGAGAAGAGCGCCGACCCAAGTAAACCATGTGGTCGGGGAAAATGCATACATTCCTATAAATAAACCACTGGGATAAATTGTCGTGGAGATCCAAAGGAAAGGCCTCTTAGTAGAACCCGACCAAAGAAGATTTTCCCCGGACAAGAGGAACCAAAAGGCTTATTGCATACACCACAACTCCAGAGGACATGCAACGGACGGGCGCAGAGACCTGCGGGAGCAGGTGGAAGACTTGGTAAAAGAAGGCTATCTCGGTGTGTACATAGACCATTCGGTTTTTTAGGTCGACCAAGTTGATAACGGAAGTCATCCGGTCGGATGCGTGGAATGCTGAGATGCAGAGATGATATATTAAGAAGAGCCTTGCTTGTAGTGACCAGTGTAGAGTTGCAAGAAAGGCAACAGATCCCAAAAAGGTGAGTAAACCTCTTCTGACTTAGGTTGACATTTGATTATGCTTGTTTGTTATGGCTCACACAATGATTTTGATATTTGTTTTCCGGCTCGGGTCTGCTCTTGTACCGCCGAGACCGATGTCTCTTTCCGGCTCGGGTCTGCTCTTGTACCGCCGAGACCGATGTCTCTTTCCGGCTCGGGTCTGCTCTTGTACCGCCGAGACCGATGTCTCTTTCCGGCTCGGGTCTGCTCTTGTACCGCCGAGACCGATGTCTCTTTCCGGCTCGGGTCTGCTCTTGTACCGCCGAGACCGATGCCTCTTTCCGGCTCGGGTATGCTCTTGTACCGCCGAGACCGATGTCTCTTTCCGGCTCGGGTCTGCTCTTGTACCGCCGAGATCGATGTTTCTTTCCGGCTCGGGTCTGCTCTTGTACCGCCGAGACCGATGTTTGTTTCGGCTCGGGGCTGGATTTCGTTCCGCCGAGGCCGCTTGTTTATTCGGCTCGGGGCTGGATTTCGTTCCACCGATGCCACTTGATTATTCGGCTCAGAGCTGGATTACGTTCCTCCGAGGCCATTCAGTTAATCGGCTCGGTGCTGGATTCGTTCCGTCGAGGCCACTTGATTATTCGGCTCGGGGCTGGATTACGTTCCGCCGAGGCCATTCAGTTATTCGGCTAGGGGCTGGATTTCGTTCCGCCAAGGCCACTTGGTTATACAGCTCGGGGTCGGGCCACACCCCACCGAATCTATCTTTTGAATGGGGACGTAACATTCCCCCAGGACCAAGTAATTTTTACAGCTCGGGGTCGGGCGATGTCCCACCGAGTCTGCTCTTTGGACTGGGGACGTAACATTCCCCCAGGACCAAGTGATTTTTACAGCTCGGGGTCGGGTTACGTCCCACCGACTCAGCCCTTCGGACTGGGGACGTAACATTCCCCCAGGTCCAAGTGCCTTTCTCAGCTCGGGGTCGGGGTACGTCCCACCGAGTCAGCCCTTCGGACTGGGGACGTAACATTCCCCCAGGTCCAAGTGCCTTTCTCAGCTCGGGGTCGGGGTACGTCCCACCGAGTCTGCCCTTTGGACTGTGGAAGTAACATTCCCCCAGGTCCAAGTGCCTTTCTCAGCTCGGGGTCGGGGTACGTCCCACCGAGTCTGCCCTTTGGACTGGGGACGTAACATTCCCCCAGGTCCAAGTGCCTTTCTCAGCTCGGGGTCGGGGTACGTCCCACCGAGTCAGCCCTTCGGACTGGGGACGTAACATTCCCACAGGTCCAAGTGCCTTTCTCAGCTCGGGGTCGGGGTACGTCCCACCGAGTCAGCCCTTCGGACTGGGGACGTAACATTCCCCCAGGTCCAAGTGCCTTTCTCAGCTCGGGGTCGGGGTACGTCCCACCGAGTCAGCCCTTCGGACTGGGGACGTAACATTCCCCCAGGTCCAAGTGCCTTTCTCAGCTCGGGGTCGGGTGCGTCCCACCGAGTCAGCCCTTCGGACTGGGGACGTAACATTCCCCCAGGTCCAAGTGCCTTTCTCAGCTCGGGGGGGGGTACGTCCCACCGAGTCAGCCCTTTGGACTGGGGACGTAACATTCCCCCAGGTCCAAGTGCCTTTCTCAGTTCGGGGTCGGGGTACGTCCCACCGAGTCAGCCCTTCGGACTGGGGACGTAACATTCCCCCAGGTCCAAGTGCCTTTCACAGCTCGGGGTCGAGGTACGTCCCACCGAGTCAGCCCTTCGGACTGGGGACGTAACATTCCCTCAGGTCCAAGTGTCGTTCTCAGCTCGGGGTCGGTTTGCGTTCCACCGAGTCAGTCCTTCGGACTGGGGACGTAACGTTCCCCCAGGCCCGAGCATCTCTCACAGCTCGAGACAGGATCACATGCCACCGAGCACATCATCGTTAGCTCAGAGGCAAAATTTTCTAATCACAATCGAGATTGGATCAGTCAAAGGTCAGGACCCCCAAATCTCTGGTACAGATATTACAGAGGAGGAGTCATTTTTTTGGACAACAAGAGGAACTTCATCTCCTGATGGAACGACCCAAGTAAGCAATTTTCTTTGAGGTGGAGAATCATTCTGAATAGAGTCAGCATCTCCAATAACCGAGGATATGAAGATAGAAACAGAAGACTTAGTTGATGGCAAAAACAATTTCTCGGTGATTTCTGGAGCGACCACCAGCAAGGCGATCAGCACACCATTTTTTTTTATAGTTCCCGGCATCAAATCACAAACTCGTTGTTACCGAGAACTAGGGGACAGATGTTGATGGTGTTTTTCGGGCACTATGTTATTTAAACAACACGACAGGGGTAAAAGGGGTAACTCCATTGATCGAGACCGTTAAAGCCGACCCGACAACTTGACGGTAAGAGGCCGAGCACTTTATGCACTTGAGATCGGATGACCGAGCATTATCAGATCGACATCAGCATTCTCAGTTCAAATGGCTATCATGACCGACCTCATGAAGACCGAGCACATGACGAGGCGTGCTCAGGAAGATAAAGCATCATATTCTTGCGGAAAATGGATAAGTTGTCCTACTTTAATGGGGTAAAGTAATAACTTAATATCCTAATAGGATAAAGGAAGTAAATGTAGTTTTGATTAGGAATCCTTATGGGAAAAGGGAATAGTTTTGACTAGGAATCCTGATAGGAAAATGAGACCATCTCCAAATTGGGAATTCTTGTACAAATAGGAATCTGATTTCTTCACCATTATAAATAGGAGGGTAGAGTGAGTGTAGAGGGACAAGTTGAAGGCATCATCTGAAAATCATCACAAGAGTGAGGGATTAGAATCATAAAGCTCCGATTTGTAAAAGCAAAGAAGAGACCCGATGAGTGTATTTGAGTAATAAAAAAGCACCACCCTGTTCTTGTCCGTGGACGTAGGTCGGATCCCAAAATCCACCGAACCACGTTAAATCACCTTGTCTGATTGGCGTATTTTCTTGTTTTCCGCTAAGTTTGTTTTTGGTTTCCCGCATAACCAAACAAATTCACAGTTGGAGGAGGATTCCCTCGGAGGTAATATTCCTGTATTACCCTGAGACCAAAATCCACCGTCAACAATAGGTTTTAAGAAAATTCAATATTAAAAACTATCTAGGGTTGTGATTTCTTCCAATATCATTTTAAAGATGAAGTGGTTACTTAAAGTTGGGTAATATATTGATTTATTAACCTGGAACACTAAATTATGTGTAAGCCTCTGTCGATGGTCAGACACAAATACCCAGTTTAACCCAATTGAACCATATGTCTATGTCAACCAAATTATCTGGATTCATTAAGTTTAAGTTCCAATTATGGCTACCCCCGCCCGACAGGTATATTCCTATCCTGTAAGGAAATCTATTAAAGGGTTATCTATCCTCAAGGAAGATCGTGGGCTATTGAGTCTAAGGCTGAAACCTAAAATCCCTATGTCTAGTTCATTTTAGATTTACCAGATCAATTTTATTAATGGCCAGTTAATGAAAAAGCATTAAGTTTAAGACTCAATAAATAAATCTTTATATTACCCAAGCTATAATCTAACCCCTTATAAACCGGTGATATTGGATTTCATCACAACCCCAGATAACTGGCTTAGTTACGACACATATTTACGGGTAGTAAAAAAAACTTAAATAAAATAAAAGACATAAAGTAAAATACTGAAAATGAAATACTGAAAATAAAATACTGAAAGTAAATTGCTGAAAGTAAATTACTGAAAAGTAAATTGCTGAAAGTAAATTGCTGAAAGTAAATTACTGAAAAGTAAAAACTGAAAATTAAAGAAAGAAAAGTACTGTGCGTAAAAGTAAATTGCGGAAAGTAAAAACTGAAAAGTAAAGAAAAGAAAATGCGAAAGCGAAAATTAATTACTAAAAGCTATAAATAAACAAACAAGATACAATCTTCTTAGTATTCTTAAGGAATTCCTTAGAAGAAAGTATGAATTTTACAAATGAAATGGCTTGGTATTTATAGGCAAAATTTTGCCACCATCAAATCATCAATCAATTTCTCCACCAAATCCATTATTAATTTCTCCACTAATTACTCCACCAAATCCATTATTGCTCCACTAATTGCTTATCTTGTTTGGTGGTGATTTGATAATTTTTATTAATTATTTATTAATTAATATTTTGCTTTGAAAATGATTGATAATGACTTTTAATGATTACACTCCACACACTTTTGGATGGTTCATCAATTTAGGTCATGAAATCATCAGAATTTTAAAATATTTTCTCTTTAAAAGTTGTAGATCTTTGAGTCTTCTTTAATCTGGAACTTGAATCAGCTCAATCCGATATCGGAGTAAAAAGTTATGCCCAAATTACGACAGATGCGCAAAACTGGAATTTCCAAAACTGCACTTCGTCAAAAACGCCCTTTCAAGTTTCCAATCTCCAAAATTAATATATCAAGTCCAATAATTGCCCTTATTTGATCCACATTTCATCCTAAATGATTTCATTGAGTCCCGATATTATTTTATCTGCAAAATAAAATAAAACATATCAAAACGTTCATCAAACCCGAGAAACTAAACAAAATATTAAGTAAAAGGGGCGGTAAATATTGATATATTTTCCGCTCATCAGGAGATCAAAATAATCTTGGAGAGAACCATTGGATCAACAAGGAGGGACTGGTCTATAAAACTGGATGACGCATTATGGGCCTACCGGACAGCTTACAAGACACCCATTGGTATGTCCCCATATCGAATGGTATTTGGGAAAGTGTGCCATCTACCAGTGGAGCTTGAACACAAAGCATATTGGAGGAATTTCATAATTTCGTTACTTTGGGTATTTATATCTGACCATCGGAAGAGTCTTTTGCATAATTTCGTGTTCCAGGTTAATAAACCGATATATTGCACAAATATGAGATAATCACTTCATCTTTAAAAGATATTGGAAGAATTCACAACCCTTGATATTTTCATTTCATTGTTTAAAACTTAAAATCTACCTTTGTTTTGCTTTAATTACTTGTCTTTAGTTTAAAATCACCATCCAACCAAAAATCAATCAATTAGATACTCGTAGACATTTAACTTCATAAATTAATAGCTTAGGTATTAAGTCCTCGTGAGATCGATACATTTTATACTACTTGAGCGATACATGCGCTTGCGTAACGTGTGTGTGTTTACCACCGATCAAACACCATTATGAAGAAAGTCAGAAGCATGATCATCATGGCTAAGCTGCCAAAGCCATTATGGGGAGAAGCTGTTGGTACATCCTGTTCCACAAATAATTTTGCTAGTCTCTCAGGTCCCCATATAACTCGAATCGCTAGAAAATGAGCAAATATAAACAATTGATCCACTACTACCTAGATTGCATCATAACCCTTATGTGTCCTCAGCAGCCCTACAACAAAATCCATCACGATATTTTCCCATGGCCACTCAGGTATAGGTAAAGACTGGAGTAATCCGAATGGATGTTGATGTTCTGCTTTAACATGTTGACAAACCAAACACCGAGATACAAATTCTAAAATCTCTCTCTTCATTCCCGACCACCAATAAGTCTTCTTTAGATTTGGATACATCTTGGTGCTCTCAGAAATTCATATAATAAGGATCATCGTGTGCCTCATCCAAGATCTCCTACTAGACCGTTCCAGTAGGTGGTATCACAACTATATCACTAATAATTATACATTCTCTGAACTTAATCTGAAAGTAGTAGTCTCATTCCTCACAATCTATGCTCTCCATCTTTTTTAACATCGTGCCACAACTTACAAACCAACTATCCCATCTCCTAAAAAAAAAGCTTCACCTAGGGTCCTGCACAGACAACAGCTACAAAGAGCTTTTAGCAGTTTACGTAAAATCCACCACCTTAAGATTCCTACTACTGAAAAGAGGATTTGCAGGTCCCTCACATTTCTGCTTTACATCTTGTCACCGCGATAATTATTATCCTTTCCAATTATGCATGGATACTGTGAAAGTGTCTTTTCATGAAGAAATTATTGTTATCTCTCCCTATTAAGATATGCATGAGCTCTTAAGGAATTACTCGAAACTTCTTCCATGGCATCCTCCTCTGCCAAACCTAACCCCTGTTCAAAATATGCCAGAGCTAAGGTGATATACCAAAAGCTTTGTAAATGGCCAGTCACAGATCGAGCAGTTATAGAATCCAAATATGTTCAAGACCTAAGGAAATATATTTACGATTGTCTCAATGAAGTTCCATCCGCTCTTTTACCTAAAGAGATTGCAATGGATATCGTGGCAAGAGTTCCTACAAACTTCATGAGGTGGTGTTTCATTCTTAGAACCATTTGGAATGGAAAAACAGATGGTTTAATCCAATACAAAAATAATTTTGCGATTGTTCACAGTGGATATCACAGATTCCATTCCACAGTTTTCATCAACAGTCATGATTTCTTCAATCATTACCATTGGAGTCTCAGCACCTTGTTTAAACTCGGTTTCCTAAATGGATTTATTATTGGACCAAGTCCAATCCATCCCAACTATCCTGGTATCTCAGAAGCCAGCCTTGTTGAGCTTTATCCCTTCATCAGTAATATTTTGTATTGATGGTATAAACGCCACAAAAGTATTACTATCTGGATCGAAACCATTACTCCAGAATGGTCGGATGACTATTCGCTCGTTTACCACCCAATTCATCTTATAAAAATCATACCATCACGTCAACTCACTGATTGGAGACTCATTAGTTGGCCATCTGGACCGAAACTTAGAGTTTACTATGGATACGATGATATTTTCCAAAAAGAGATTACGTCTCGTCATTCCTGTGATCTAAGAGCTCTTTCCGCAGACTGAGTCCGTCGAAGTCTAGAAAGCAATATCAATGATAGAGCTTGGCAACTCTTCACTACTATCGAAGAGTCATCTAGAAGTATCGTCCAGGGCTACAATAAAATCAAGTTCCCTGACAGTCTCAAAATCCAAATCATCGACGGTCTCATTCCCATGTCTCTACGTGCGAAACGTCAATGGGAAGATCATCAATTCGAAGATGATCCTGTCCTTGCAACGCAACCAAGTTGTTATATTCTATATAACTGATATATTTTATTATTTTGTTGGGATTATTGCCTATGTTTGCTTATACATGAGTGTCAACAAAGTCTTCCTTCTCCTTTCTCGAACACCAAAGTTCTAATGTCTTCGACCTACTGACTCACGACGATGTTATAACTGCGACATGAGGTTTATATTAGGTAAAACCATAGAAATCACGTCAAATGCAGCTACAGGAATAACGATGGAGGCAACTGATAAAACTACTTGAGGTAAAAGTCTAGAACCTTCGTTATCCTCAACAATCGGTGGAATACCAGATAAAGCTTTATCAAATTCAAGATCTATCGACTAAGTGTGAGGTATCTCTATACCATTACTCGACATTCTCACGCATCATAAAACTATCACTCTCCCACGTTGAGTACCAGTACCACGACCACGTCCATACATTTTCCTACGGACACAAAACTACCATTTTAATACCCTCATCTAATACAATGTGTCTACAGAACGTAAATCCTAAACTTTGATACCAAATCTGTCACGACCCCCTCCATAGAGCGGGCCCAACCTTAGAAAGAGGTTCGCGAACTTCTTTAGCTCGAGCATTCTATATGTCACCAACCATTTAAATACACACAATTATTACATCATAAATTAAAAATCCATGAATTGTACACAATTTTATGGTTTACAACACAAGTCTTAAAAATATATAAATATATAATTAAGTCCAAAACATTCCAATTATATCATTTACACCCCAAAAATGGTAATAATCATATACTGAGCTCCAACGACCTCCAAATCTCACAACGAAAGAATCGATGGTCAGCAAACATCTCAAGGTTCACGGTGATGGTGGTGGTAGGGGCTGAAACTTGGCGGTTATCGATGATCGGTTAAACACCGATAACAACCATATTTACTCATTTCTCAACAACCGAAGGTTCGATTTGGGCAAACGATGTGTCCAACTAGCGTATCTCGACGAGGGGAAAATTCTGATCCGGAAGGTGTCATACACGCACGATGGTGCGTGGAGTGCGTGGAGTGCGTGGGGGCGCGTCTGGAGGTGAATCGGTGGCGATCCGGTGGCAGTGGATTCGTCTCAACATGGGGATGCTCCAAATATGGTCACTTGTCGGAAACAGAGATCGGACGACGTCGAAAACTCCATTTCTCTCTCTGTCTATGTACTTTCTCTCTCTTCTGGATAGTCCTCTCTCATGCTCTCGATTTCTCTCTCTAAAACTCCAAGAAATTGCTCTCAAGCTCTCTGAAATTGTCTTCAACAACCTCACACTCCTCTCTCTAAATCACAACTCCAAAATCTTCTTGGATGGCCATGAGAAATATTGTTCTCATAACCAAATACATTCAAAGTTCCGTCTCTCTCTCTATCCTCATCAGTAAATCCTTAGCAGATTTTATTACAGCATAAATGATACTGAAGAAGGAGTAGAGAAGCTTGTTCCTCATTGATCCATCAAAACGACACGATTTTCTCAAAACAACATGATATTCTTCACATGCTAAAGAATCCATCCACTGGATTTAGTTGGTCAATAACATTTTAAACCAAGTCATGAAGAAGAATGTGAGTGCCTACTCGGTAGACATTGCAACTAGTGAAGTTTAGTGGTTAGAATTAGTGAAATGGTAGGGTTGAATAATTTTGTTTGGTTGTAATGATTTGTAGAAATGGAATATGCTTTTAGGTAATATAATAACATTGTGGGGTTTTGGTTAGGTATGAATGTGATAAGGAGAGAAAGAAAAATAATAAGACAAATAAAAACAAAAACAAATGAGTTATTACACAACTAACCCACAACCACTTCCTATTATTAAACAACCACCCTAGATTAATTTAATTTTTCTGTGTTTTAAGTTGAATCCAAGGAAAGGGTGAGGATAGTGTTTTAGTTGTGAGTAAAGAGAGAATTGAGAGCATTTACAGGGAGCATTTTATCGAGAAAAATGAAACAAGTTGTGAGAGAAACAACTAGAGAGGGAGAAAGTGTATTCAAAGAGAGAAAGTGCCTTATTTAATATCATTCGACTACCATTTCTGACGAGTGACCACATCTAGAGACTTATCTCGATAAGATGAATCAAACGTCGTCGGTATTCCACCGAACGTGCCCTTACGCCCCTCTACACACTGTCGCGACTCATTCGCTAAGCGCCGATGCGTCATTGTGCGTGATCCTCACCTTCCAAACTGAAATCTTCCTCTCATCGAGATACGTAGTATGTGCACTTTGTTTGCCTAAATCTGACATTTGGTTGTTGATAACAAGCCAAAAATTATAGTTATCGTCGTTTAACCGTTTGTCGGTAACCACCATACATCATCCGTCACCACCATCATCATTGTGATCCTTGTGACTTATATCGATCGTTGGTTCATTCGTTGTGAAATTTGGAGGTCTTTGGAGCTTAGTATGTGATTGTTATAGTTTTGGGGGTATAAACATAAGAGTTTTGGACTTAATTGCATATTGGCATAATTAGGAGTGCAAATCTGTAAATTCTGGATTTTATAGGTTAATATGAAATATTTGAGTGTTTTAGGACTAAAATGACATAGTAGAAAAATTTTGGGGTTAAATTTAAAATTTAGAAAGTTTAGGATAAAATTATAATTTTAGTAAAATTGAGGGACCTGATTAAAATTTTATACGTTTTAAATCTTAGCAAGGGTATGGACATATAGAGGACTTTTGCGTGGATTGAGGTAAATACAACGCATGATGATTTCTTAATATAATTATTTGTTGGTTAATATTTGTCGTGAACAAGGAATCCTCACGATCCGGCATTCATAAGGGCAGAGGTACAGGCGAGAACCGAGATAATCTATGAAATGGGATCTCCAAGGGCATTCTGCAGAGATAAACGGAGAAATAGATACTTGGTAGCCGAGGAACTCTGAACTCACCGGATAAGTGTATATATATATATATTATTGTATAAATATAGTTATATATATGTGTATATATATTTATATGTATATATTGAGATATTTATTGAGTTATTAAAAGCAAGAGAAATATAGATTCATGATTGTTGAGATGAGATTGATGGATTAAATGAGATTTGATTATATTGGATAATGTGTGTTGTTATGTTATACTGTCGGGTCTTCTATAATAGTGGCCAAAGATAAGATGAGATGTGATACGAGGTTATATGTTATGCAAGAATAGTGGATAGACGTGTTTCAATTTCCACTTATACATTTATGCGAGATGATATGGTGGGAAATCTTGGGAGTAGTGATGATGTACTCTCACATTAGTTTCAATTAACTATTATATCGAACCCGAATTAACAACCATGTTTGATGGATGTTTGCATTGTTGTGAGAATGGTTGCTTGAGATAGTTCTTATTATAATAGATTTTATTTTCAAATATTACACACACACATATCCATATTTTGTTGGTGAAGTCATATTAAGAGTATGGTTGCTTTACTTACTGAGCTCTTTAAGCTCACCCATTTTCCCCAAACATCTCAAGTAGTTTGCCAACACAGTAGTAGCAGTACCGGGATTTGATCCACATGCCACAATAACTCTTCGGGCTGGTCAAAATATTTAGGACATTATTTTCATGTTTTTAAGATTGTGCTGTAAACCTTAATATTGGATATTTGCTAAATTATAATCTAAGAAATATTATTTTCTTTGCAAATATATTTGAAATGCATCATATGTAGAATGCTAAAGCTAAAGTGGTATGCGAACCCCTTTCTAGGGTCGGTCCCACTCTAGGGAGGGGATCGTGACAATGGTGTTGCTGAAAAAATGAACAACACTGATGAGCGGAAAATATATCAATATTTACCGCCCCATTTACTTAATATTTTGTATAGTTTCTCGAGTTTTATGAACGTTTTGATGTGTTTCAGTTTATTTTATAGATAAAATAAAATCGAGACTTAATGGAATCAATCAAGACGAAATATGGAACAAATAAGGGCAAAAATTGGACTTGATATTTTGATTTTGGAGATTGGAAACTTGAAATGGCGTCCTAACGGAGTACAATTTCAGAAATTTCAACTTTGCACAATTGTTGTATTTTCGCCATAAATTTTTATTCCGATATCAAATTGAGGTGATTCAAGTTTTAGATTAAAGAAGACGCAAAGATCTACAATTTTGAAGTTCATAAGATTTTCTAATTCTGAAGTTTTCATTACCGAAATTGATGAAAAATCCGAAAGTGTGTTATGTGTAATTATTAAAGTCATTTTCAAAAAATAAAAATAAATAAAAAAATAAATAAAAAAAATAGAAATTGTCAAACTTCCATATTTGATGGAGGATTTGGTACCATGTTTGGTGCCATGTTTGGTGCCATGTTTGGTGCCATGTTTGGTGGAAGCCTTTATATTTGCATATAAATACCAAGCTAAACTTTGTAAATTTTTCATGCTTTCTTTGGGGGATTTCTCCATGAAAACCTAAAAAAAGTGTCATGCATGTTTATTTAAGTTTTCTTGTATTTTCTCTTTATTTATTTAATAAATTTTTATGTGTTTTTAATTACATCATGAGTAGGTAATCTCTTTTTGTTGGAGTCTGGGGTGAAACTTTTAATATAATAATTTAGATTTACTCCCTTATTTTAAATAAGTAAATTGAATTAATTATTTACCGCCTATATGGCCGGTTTTGCATTATTGGACTTAGTTTCCGCCTATATGGTCGATTTATGTGCTAAACTTGTTACCGCCTACATGGCCGGTTTATATGATTTTTTTACCGCCTATATGGTCAGTTGGACTTTGGACAAATGACATTCACCGCCTATATGGTCGGTTTTAATATAATTAATTCAAGAAATGATTAATTGATAAATGAGTAATATATATTTGAAGTATTAAAAGTGAAACCCCTAGCTCCATCATTTTCTTTTATTGTTGTAATTTTCTTTACTTTTAATTTTCTGTTATGTTATTTTGTTTAACTATGCATTTTGTAATTTTAGGTATGTTTTGTAACTAAAAATATTATATAGGGCTGTGATGAATTCTAATATCACCGTTTTATAAGTGATTATTTTATATTTTGGGTAGTATATTGGTTTATTTATTGAGTCTTAAGCTTAATGTTTCTTCTTAACTAGCCATTAATACGATTGATTTGGTAAACTTAAAATGAACTTGGAAAAGGGATTTTAGGTTTTAGCCATAGACTCAATAGCTCACGATCTCACCTTGGGGTAAATGTCTCATATGTAGATTTTCTTACAGGATAGGAATATACCTGTCGGGCGGGGGTAGCCATAATTAGAACTTAATCTTAATGAATTCAGAGTTTCTTAATTAACATAGGAATATAGTTAATTGGGTTACTTTTGGTATTTACATCTGACCATCAGAAGAGGCTTTTGCATAACTTCGTGTTCCAGGTTAATAAACCGATATATTGCACAAACATGAGATAATCACTTCATCTTTAAAAGATATTGGAAGGATTCATAACCCTGGATATTTTCATATCATTGTTTAAAACTTAAAATCTACCATTGTTTTGTTTTAATTACTTGTCTTTAGATTAAAATCACCATCCAACCAAAAATAACGTAGATATTTAGCTTCATAAATTAATAGCTTATGTATTAAGTCCTAATGTGATCGATACATTTTATATTACTTGAGCGATACGTGCGCTTACGTAACGTGTGTGTGTTTACCACCGATCAAGTTTTTGGCGCGGTTGTCGGGGACTTATTTATCTTTCACTATTAATTTTGGGGTTAGATACCTTTACTCGTGTCTAATTTGTTTTTACTTATTATTTAAGTTTTCTTATGTTCAGGTTCTCAGTCACTACATGAGAAGAACCAGAAACTTTGAAATCCGTCCGCTTGACCCAGAAATTGAAAGAACCATCAGACAGTTAAGAAGGGAAAGGCTAGAAGGCCAAGAAGCACTGATCAATATGGAACCTGAACCTTTGGAAGTTGCACCACGAATTCTTATTCGAGACAGAACTATTCCGGTGGTTGACGGCTTCATTTCATGTATTGTACTTCCTCTCTTACCTGTAAATACGTGTGACATCAAAACATGCATCCAGATGATACAGCAGTCAATTCAGTTTAGGGGGAATGCAACTGAAGATCCTAATGCCCACATCAGTAACTTTCTGGAAGTTTGTGGCACATTCAATTAGAATCGAGTGTCAGAAGAAGCAATGCGACTATGTGTTTTTCCATATTCCTTGAAAGATAAAGCTAAGGCTTGGCTACATTCACTACCAGCGGGTTCCATCACAACTTGGAACACTTTAGCCACCAAATTCCTTGCAAATTACTTTCCCCCAGCCAGAACTGCAAAGTTGAGGAATGATATTACATCATTTGTACAACATGACTCAGAATCCCTCTGCAAAGCTTGGGAAAGATACAAGGATTTGCTCAGAAAATGTCATCACCATGAGATTGCAAAGTGACTACAAGTCCAAACCTTATATAATGGAATTTTTGGATTAATAAGAACCATAATTGATGCTGCTGCTGGAGGAGCTTTAATGGAAAAATGAGAAGATCAGGCCTGTGACTTAATTGAAGAAATGACCAACAAAAATTCTTTGTGGCCAACAGAAAGAAGCATGATTCAACGAATCGCAGGAATTTACGAAGTTGGAGCCAACACAACAATGAATGCCAAGCTGGATCTGATTTGTAAAAATCTGGAAACTCTTAACACGAAGGTTAATGCTAGATCCACAAGTTCACCATACGGGGGAACATCAGAAGCAGAATCATACAACCAACATGATGAGACGGTGAACTATGTTAACAATTTCAAAAAACAGAGGGACAATCCATATTCCAATACCTACAATCCAAGGTGGAAGAATCATCCCAATTTTGCATGAAACAACAATTCAGGGCAAAAGAACAATCCACCACCAGGATTCCAACAGCAAAACAAAGGTCAGGAGTATAAAAAAGAACCAGGAATAACAGAAGTGCTGGCTTACTTGAAAAATCTAGAAGCAAAATACGATTCTCAAGCAGCATCATATGATTCCATGTTTCAATCCCAAACAACGTTAATTCAAAGTCAAGCAGCATCTTTGAAAACACTGGAGAATCAAATGGGACAACTGGCCAATGTTCAGAGTTACAGACCGCAAGGTACACTTCCTAGTAACACAGAACCAAATCCAAGGAACATGGGGAAAGAGCAATGTCATGCCATCACTTTGATAAGTGGTACTGAAATCAACAAAAATGTTGGAGTCAAGGAAACTGTTGAGGAAGTTCCAAAAGAAAGCAGTGAAACAGATCAACAAATGGAGGAAAAAGATGCAAAAGCAAATGATCGAGAAAGACTCACTCCACCTCCACCTTTTCCACATCGTCTCCAGAAAAACAAACTAGACAAGCAGTTTGCTCGATTCCTGGAGATCTTCAAAAAGCTGCATATCAACATTCCATTTGCAGAAGCGTTGGAACAAATGCCCAGCTATGTCAAATTCATGAAAGACATTCTGTCACGAAAGCGGAGATTGGGAGATTACGAGACAATAGCATTGACAGAAGAATAAAGTGCCATCATTCAAATGAAGCTACCCCCAAAGTTGAAAGATCCTGACAGTTTCACCATCCCTTGCACCATAGGAGAACATTGCTTCGGTAAGGCTTTATGTGATTTAGGTGCTAGCATTAACTTGATGCCTTTGTCTATTTACAGGAAACTGTAGATTGGAGAAGCAATGCCCACGTTAGTTACTCTACAGCTTGCTGACAGATCGTTCACATTTCCGAGAGGTGTAGTGGAAGATGTATTGGTTAAAGTCGAAAAATTCATTTTCCATGCAGATTTTATTATCCTTGACATGGAAGAAGACAAATATGTATCTATCATCATCGGGAGACCATTATTGGCTACAGGTCGAACTGTTATTGATGTACAAAATGGAGAATTAACTATGAAAGTGCAGGACCAAGAAGTTACATTCAATGTTTTCAAAGCCATGAAATTCCCGAGTGATAAAAATGTGGAGGAATGTTTCAGAATTGATATTGTAGATAATATCATCCAAGATACTGATGCAATGCAACTTCCCACAGATAAACTTGAAGATTGCATCACCAACATGACTGACAGCGAGCTAGATGATGAAATTCTAGAATGTATCAACTATCTTGACAGACCATTTCACTTCAAATCGACACCATATGTGGAAAGTTTGGAACTACCAAAAAAGGAGCGAATCAAGCCATCGATTGAAGAACTACCACAACTGGAACTAAAGCAATTTCCGATCTATCTCAGGTATGCATTTTTAGGAAACTCTTCTGATTTACCTGTGATTATTTCTTCATCGCTAACATTGGTGCAGAAAGATAAGTTTCTGAGAGTGTTACGAGAACACAAAAAAGCCATTGGCTGGACTATAATAGACATTCGAGGCATTAGTCCATCATTTTGCATGCACAAAATTCTGATGAATGACGAGTACAAAGTCACAGTGGAGCATCAACGAAGACTAAATCTAATCATGAAAGAGGTCGTGAAGAAAGAAATTATCAAATGGTTGGATGTCAGCATCATCTACCCCATCTCTTACAGCACGTGGGTGAGTTCTATGCAATGTGTGCCAAAGAAAGGAGGAATAATTGTAGTCACAAATGAAAAGAACGAACTGATTCCAACAAGAACAGTGACTGGATGTAGAGTATGGATGGAATACATGAAACTGAACAAAGCAACAAGGAAAGATCATTTCCCATTACCATTCATTGACCAGATGCTAGACAGATTGGCAGGACATGAGTTCTATAATTTTCTGGACGGATACTCGGGGTACAATCAGATTGTCATAGCCCCAGAAGATTAGGAGAAAACCATTTTTACATGTCCGTATAGTACTTTTGCTTTCCGCAGGATTCCATTTGGACTATGTAATGCTCCTGCCACATTTCAACGTTGCATGATGGCCATCTTCTCAGACATGCTGGAACAAAGTATGGAGGTTTTCATGGATGATTTTTCTGTGTTTGGAGACTCGTTCGACCACTGCTTGCAAAATTTGGAAAAAGTGTTACAAAGATACGAAGATACCAACCTGGTACTCAACTGGGAGAAATGCCACTTCATGGTGCAGGAAGGCAATCGTCCCGGGACATCGGATCTCACAAAAAGGAATCGAGGTAGACAAAACAAAGATCGAGACAATTGAAAAACTTCCTCCACCATCATCTATCAAAGGGATTCAGAGATTTCTCGGACATGCAGGCTTTTACAGGAGATTTATCAAAGACTTTTCCAAGATTGTTAAAACTCTATGTAATCTGTTGGAGAAAGATGTGCATTTTAAATTCACCAAAGAATGCCACGAAGCTTTTGAGATCCTGAAACAGAAGCTGATCTCTACCCCTATCATAGTAGCATCATATTGGACCATTCCATTTGAGGTGATGTGCGATGTTAGTGAATTTATTGTAGGTGCAGTTTTGGGACAACGCAAAGAAAATTTTTTACCATTTACTACTCTAGCAGAACTCTACACAACAACTAAAAAGGAGCTGCTTGCAGTTATGTTTGCTTTTGATAAATTCCGCTCTTATTTATTGGGTCCCAAAGTGGTGGTCTACACAGATCATTCAGCAATCAATTATCTGATCTCGAAGAAAGATGCCAAACTCAAATTGATCCGTTGGGTGCTTCTACTTCAAGAATTTGACGTGGAGATCTGAGATAGGAAAGAGACAGAAAATAAGTGGCAGATCACTTATAAAGGCTCGAGAATGGAGAAACAGTTGGCAATGAACTAACAATTAAAGAAACCTTTCCAGATGAATAGTTGTTTGCCATGAAAGAACACGATGTCCCTTGGTATGCTGACTATGTAAACTACATAGTATCGGGAAAATGACCATTGGAATGGATTCATCAACAACGAAAGAAGTTCTTCAAAGAAGTCAAGCACTATGTCTGGGATGAACCGTACATGTTCAAACGCTGTGCTGATCAATTACTGAGACATTGTGTCCCATAGGAGGAGGTCAATAATGTCATGCTGCATTGTCATTCATCACCATACGGTGAACACTTCAGCGGAAATAAAACTGCAGCCAAAGTCCTACAATTAGGTTTGTTCTGGCCCACTCTATTCAAAGATGTTTACTTATTTGCTCTTCAATGTGGCAGGTGCCAGAGAACGGGAAATATATCGAGGAGAAATGAAGAACCTCTTCAAAGCATTCTGGAAGTGAAGATATTTGATGTATAGGGGTTGATTTTATGGGACCCTTTGTTCCATCATTCGAAAACCTGTACATTAAGGTTGCAGTAGACTACGTCTCCAAATGGGTTGAAGCAATAGCACTGCCATCAAATGATTCAAAAGTGGTGACAAAATTCCTTAAAAATAATATTTTCACCCGCTTCGGAACACCTTGGGCAATTATCAGTGATGATGGCTCACACTTCTGCAACAGAAACTTCGATGCACTCCTATCCAAGTACAGAGTTACTCATAAAGTTGCCACTGC
>SKCR01004703.1:0-26495 GCA_019454045.1 Zanthoxylum bungeanum | reverse complement strand
CTCATCACAGTAACACTCGGTAATGGAGATCGGTTCGGGAATGGACCACAACACGGTGACGGTTCGGTTCGGGAATGGACCTCATCACACCATATCACAGTAACACTCCGAAAATGGAGCACGGTTCGGAAATGGACCATCATCACATCAGCGATGCCTCAGAAAAGGGGTTTAGCATGCCGGAAATGGCACTCCGGAAATGGAGCACGGTTCGGAAATGGACCATCATCACATCAGCGATGCCTCAGAAATGGGGTTTAGCATGCTGGAAATGGCACTCCGGAAATGGAGCACGGTTCGGAAATGGACCATCATCATATCAGCGATGCCTCGGAAATGGGGTTTAGCATGCCGAAAATGGCACTCCGAAAATGGAGCACGGTTCGTAAATGGACCATCATCATATTCAGGGCGAGGTCCCTATTGTCAGCGTTATTGGGTCGGGATGCGTGCCCAGGGTCGAGGTGCCCACTGCATCATCATATTCAGGGCGAGGTCCCTATTGTCAGCGGTATTGGGTCGAGATGCGTGCCGTGGGTCGAGGTGCCCCCGTTGTCGGTTGTAGTTCCGAGTCGAGATGCGTACCCAGGGTCGAGGTGCCCACTACATCTTCATATTTAGGGCGAGATCCCTATTGTCAGCGGTATTGGGTCGAGATGCGTGCCCATGGTCGAGGTGCCCCCGTTGTCGGTTGTAGTTCCGGGTAGAAATGCGTACCCAGAGTCGAGGTGCCCACTACATCATCATATTCAGGGCGAGGTCCCTATTGTCAGCGGTATTGGGTCGAGATGCGTGCCCAGGGTCGAGGTGCCCCCGTGTGTCGGTTGTAGTTCCGGGTCGAGATGCGTTACCAAGGGTCGATGCGGTTGCCCACTACATCATCATATTTAGGGCGAGATCCCTATTGTCAGCGTCTTCTTGGGTCGAGATGCGTGCCCAGGGTTGAGGTGCCCCCGTTGTCGGTTGTAGTTCCGGGTCGAGATGCGTACCAAGGGTCGAGGTGCCCACTACATCATCATATTTAGGGCGAGATCCCTATTGTCAGCGGTATTGGGTCGAGATGCGTGCCCAGGGTTGAGGTGCCCCCGTTGTCGGTTGCAGTTCCGGGATACGTCCAAGGGTCGAGGGCCCACTGCATCATCATCACAGTTCACATTCGGTGGTTCGGGAACAAAACCCAGAGGTCGAGGCACCTCGCCATCATATCAATTCAGTTCAAAACAGCAGGCAAGTCAGGTGGCAGCAGGCAAGCCAAGAATTCATTCATCATCACTTTTAGGATGTGTCCCTGGGTCGAGGGCCCACACAACAATTGCAGTTCCGGGATGCGTCCCAGGGTCGAGGGCCCACTGCATCATCAGCACAGTTCACATTCGGTGGTTCGGGAACAAAGCCCAGGGGTCGAGGCACCTCGGCAACATATCAAACTCAGTTCAAAGCAGCAGGCAGACCAGTTGACAGCTGGCGAGCCAGGTAAGTAAGTAAAAATGCATTGCACGTACTTTGATAGGATTGTCATTGTCACACACTGCACAAGTCCCATCAAAGTGGGGGCGACTGTAGGCATTGCTTTTTTGCATATTAGCCCGATGATGAGTCTCGTATGGAGACACTACCTCTTTAGTTGTGAAAGCCACGGGAAACGGACGTTGGAAGGGTAAAGTTGGAAATTAGTATTTTGTCAGATTTAACTCGCTTGTTTCGCTTCGGGTTCGCTTGTTGGACCTCAGTTTTTAAAACACACAAAACCCATTAAATCACATCCAACAATCACAAAATAAATAATTAAAACTTTAAAATACATGTCACAAATTAAATTAAATTAAATTAAAGAACTAATTTAAAGTAAATTAAAATCCAATTAAACTAAATCAAATTAAAATCCATTTAAACTACATCAAATTAAAGTCCAATCCAATTATAACAATTAAATTAAATTAATTAAAACAAATTAAATTTAAATTAATTAAATTAAAACTAATACCAAAATTAAATAAATCTTTTCCTAAAACAAATAAACCACTCACCAAATTTAAATAAATTCCCCAATTAACTTGATTTCTTTCCTTATTCAAATCCATGCAAACCCTAACCCTAATTGACAACTATAAAAATAACACACTCTGCAACCTTACGCGGGGCTGGCTCATTCTCACGGCCAAGACACTAACCGAAACCCTAAAATACTCTTTTTCTCTTCATCTCTCTCCGGCCCCCACGCTCTCTCATCTCTCATTCACAAAACAAAAGAAATAAACCTTAGCCGTGAGCAATAAATAAACAAAGAAAAAGCCACATGCCCTAAGCCGTGAACCCTTCACGCATCAGCCCACTCTCTCGCCATAAACAAAATCACGCCCAGCCCTGCCTCAATCAACAAACACTCCTCGCCACAATTCAGTGCACAAAAAGGCCACCCAGCTTCACTTCCAAAAATCCCATCAGCGCACTTAGGCCACCTCACGCCCAGCCTTGCCTTCAACAGCCGACGCCACAAACTCAGCCCCTCCACTCACAAAGCCTCACTGACGCATTAACTCTCGCACTCACGCCAACTGCCCTAACGCACCACTCACCCCTCAACTCAAAAGCACAAAGCCTCACGCCTAAACCTAGCACCCAGGCTTGCCCTCACTCTCTCGCCACCTAGCCACAAAGACGCCACCTGCCAACTGCCTCTTCAACCAAATAACACTCACACAGCACGTTAACCACACTCACTAACCTTCAATCCACCCACGCTAAGCATAACATACCAAGCCACACGCTCAGCCCTTCACGTAAGTAACTGCCCCTAACGTCTTTGCCCTTCACGCCACATCAGCCCTCATCACTACACACACAAATAGCCCAAATCAACCGAATTCACTGCCCTCGCCAATTGCCTTCAACAGTTCACGCCCACTCACAGCCTGCTCCAATAAACCCCAAAACTGCACCCCGAAACTGCCCAAAACAGTCCGCAAAACTGCACCCCGAAAAACCCCAAAACAGTCCCCGAAATCACCCAAAACAGTCCACTAAACGACCAAAACAGTGACCTGAAATGCAGCGACCAAACAGCAGCGAAACAGACCAAAAACAGCAGCCCGAGCACTAAAACAACGAGGAAAAACGTTGAGTAAACAAATCGGAAAAGTAGCGGATCATTCACCCTTCCAACGGACGTGTAACACCCTTTTTTGAGACGACAAAAGAGGTTAGACCTGAGGGCACCTTTTTATTTATATATTTCGTTTTATTTTATTTATTTTAAAAAATATTATTGCATGAGAGTCGTTTGAGGCATGATGTGATTGTTGGATGAGCGGAATATGTGTTCCCTTTTGTGGTATATAGGATGGAAACTCGGACGTAAATTCCGTAGCCAAATCCGAATGGACGGTAGTGCGGTTTGTACTCGGGATACAACGCCACGTACCACTTAAGAGACACATATTTCGTCTCATCCAAACTTGTGTTTGAGCATGTTGTAGTTCGTAGGTTATTTATTTGTTATTAAAGCATGATTATATTATTTTTACGCATGATATTTTGTTTAGTTTATGTTTATGTTTAAATGGTTATTTGTTTATTTTAGTTCAATGGTTCAACATGCTCGTTGTGTGCTATTGTGTGTTTACCGTTTAATGACTTACTTTCCAAGCATGCAAACTTAGATTATGAGTTATTTTGATAAATGCATATTAGACATAGGTTACCCTTGAGCATGATTATTGAGTAGACTCAGTTGATTAATTGCACAAATCATATCATCACAAGTGACATAAGTAAGGGACCATTCCGAACCCAACGGTTTGAGGTCTTCCCTTGCGAGGGGTGAGTGTGGCCTTAAATCTTTGTCCCGGTTCACACCGGGTGGCGACTCCATGTTATTTCGTACTCCCAACTAAGCCGCGAGCCTAGAACTGCGTCGCCCAGGTTTCTGTGTCCCACAGTCTGGCGACTCCACTGGGGATAGAGAATTGGCCCCGAAATCATGTCTTGTGATGTTTATGATTTGTACATTAGTTAACCGTGTCTATAGTGGGTTGAAGTGGTTTAGTTAAAGGCATTGTCAGCGAGAGCCTTCCTCAGCGAGAGCCTTTGTCCGCACTCCCGTAAACCCACATGTGAACCTTAGTCGTAGAACTAGTAGAAATTATTATTATTTTTTATGTTGATGTTTTGGACCGTCTTCATTTGGATCCAGTTGGACCTTTTGTCAAAATATGTGAACTTGTTGCGCCATTTAAACTGGGACGAGTTCGTGTCCTTTGACAGTTGGGCCAAAAGCTTCTAAAATGTCGATGGGCCATTTTATGTTTGGGCCTCTTATTATTTGAAGTTGGTTAGCCATGTTATCGCAAAGTGTGTAAATCTGTTCGGCCTTTTCAACTGGGACAAGTTTGCACCACGCAATAGTATGATTGAATACTTTAAAATGATAATGGGCTAACTAGTGTAAAAAATTTTAAATGAGCTTATATATTACATACATTGCACGTATCTCATGCATCTCTTGCATACACTTATCATGTTAACCCCGTGTCTTAAAAGCCATCATAGATATCCGTTGGGTTAGAGAAGAAAAAAAGGCTTGTCAAGAAGACTTTAGCAAACATTGATCTCGGGGAAAATGAAACCAAGAAACAGAAAACCTTACGGCAAGGATAGAAATACCATTGGGGGGGCCTTCAAAAAAAAAAAAGAAAAAGACAAAAAAAAAAGACAAAAGAGAAAGAAAACCATACCACATTGAGCACAAAAAAGCAATTGCAGGCATAATTGAGACATCTAGGTGGTTTGACCCATCGATCCCGATTTTTGAAATGAAATCATCAAGTTAGCTTACCTAAGGATTAAGCTGTAAAAATATTTGCACACACACACTTTGAGTCTGGCATAGATCATTTGTTCAAAGACTTGGATTTGAGTTGCATTGAGTGTTTTGAAGGTTCTCTGGTTTCATTACTGAGCATTCTTTGAGGAAAATGATATGTATAACTATTGGGACTATTTCGTAGCATGTGATATATTATGATGATATGGAAGGCCCCACCATGTGGTTCATCTTGACCAAGTACAAACAGAGGAGAGCAGAAAGGTAAACCATGACTGGGAGCGACCAGTCTACCACCCCGTGAATAAGAAGAATAACAAGAAATTGAGCCATGAGACCAGAGAGAAGACTGAGCGATCACTTGGAGAACTGGCGGAAGACCTAACCCAGCGGAATAGGAAATTCATTCATGCATGCATGTATACACGTAACATATTTTGCATTCTTTTTTTGTGTTTGTTTTGTTTTGTACTCACAGGTTTCAAAGAAGAAAAAGAGAAAGCGGCAAAGACAAACCAACAAGAATCAGCAACATATGAGTAATAGTTTTGGGGATGAGTCCCAGGGTTGAGGTCCATATCAGTATCAGTTTTAGGGCGAGGCCCACGTCAGTATCAGTCTAGGGGCGAGGCCCACATCAGTTTCAGTTTGGGGTCGAGGCCCGTATCAGTATTTGTTTGGGGATGAGTCCTGGGGTTGAGGCCCACAACAGTATTAGTTTTGGGGCAAGGCCCACATCAGTTTCAGTCTGGGGGCGAGGCCCATATCAGTATCGGTTTGGGGCGAGGCCCACACCAGTATCAACTTAGGGGTGACGCCCACATCAATATCAACTCAGGGTCGAGGCCCATATTATCAGCAGCATCGAGAATGAATCCCAGGGTCGAGGCCCACGTCAGTATGAGATTTGGAATGAATCCAGGGAATGAATCCCAGGGCCGAGGCCCATATCAGCGGAGTTTTGGAATGAATCCAGGGAATGAATCCCAAGGCCGAGGCCCACATCGGCATAATTTGGAATGAATCCAAGGAATGAATCCCAGGGCCAAGGCCCACATTACATCAGTATCAGTCTTGCCGGGTATCTCATTCTGGGGACGAGGCCAAGATTACATCATTATCAGCATTGCCGGGTATGGCGTTCTGGGGGCGAGGCCAACATTACATCAGATCAGCTTCTGCCGGGTGTGGCATTCTGGGGGCGAGGCCCACATTACATCAGATGAGCATTGCCGGGTATGGCACTCTGGGGGCGAGGCCCACATTACATCAAATCAGTTTAGTCCGGGAATGGACACGCCGAGAATGGCACGCCGGGAATGGCACTCAGAGAATGGAGATATAGTCCGGGAATGGATAAGTCCGGGAATGAGCACGCCGAGAATGTCACTCCGGGAATGGAGATCGGATCGGGAATAGACCACAACACGGTGACGGTTCGGGAATGGACCTCATCACACCTCATCACAGTAACACTCTGGGAATGGAGATCGGTTCGAGAATGGACCACAACAGGGTGACGGTTCGGAAATGGACCTCATCACACCATATCACAGTAACACTCCGAAAATGGAGCACGGTTCGGAAATGAACCATCATCACATCAGCGATGCCTAGGAAATTGGGTTTAGCATGCCGAAAATGGCACTCCGGAAATGGAGCACGGTTCGGAAATGGACCATCATCACATCAGTGATGCCTCGGAAATGGGGTTTAGCATGCCGAAAATGGCACTCCGGAAATGGAGCACGGTTCGGAAATGGACCATCATCACATCAGCGATGCCTCAGAAATGGGGTTTAGCATGCTGGAAATGGCACTCCGGAAATGGAGCACGGTTCGAAAATGGACCATCATCATATCAGCGATGCCTCGGAAATGGGGTTTAGCATGCCGAAAATGGCACTCCGGAAATGGAGCACGGTTCGGAAATGGACCATCATCATATTCAGGGCGAGGTCCTTATTGTCAGCTGTATTGGGTCGAGATGCGTGCCCAGGGTCGAGGTGCCCCCGTTGTCAGTTGTAGTTCCGGGTCGAGATGCGTGCCCAGGGTCAAGGTGCCCACTACATCATCATATTCAGGGCGAGGTCCCTATTGTCAGCGGTATTGGGTCGAGATGCGTGCCCTGGGTCGAGGTGCCCCCGTTGTCGGTTGTAGTTTCGGGTCGAGATGCGTGCCCAGGCTAGAGGTGCCCACTACATCATCATATTTAGGGCGAGGTCCCTATTGTCAGCAGTATTGATTGTCAGCGGTGGGTATTGGGTCGAGATGCGTGCCCAGGGTCGAGATGCCCCCGTTTTCGGTTGTAGTTCCGGGTAGAGATGCGTACCCAGGGTCGAGGTGCCCACTACATCATCATATTCAGGGCGAGGTCCCTATTGTCAGCGGGGTATTGGGTCGAGATGCGTGCCCAGGGTCGAGGTGCCCCCGTTGTCTGTTGTAGTTCCGAGTCGAGATGCGTACCCAGGGTCGAGGTGTCCACTACATCATCCATCATTCAGGGTGAGGTTCCTATTGTCAGCGGTATTGGGTTGAGATGCGTGCCTAGGGTCGAGGTGCCCCCGTTGTCCGTTGTAGTTCCGGGTCGAGATGCGTACCCAGAGTCGAGGTGCCCACAGCATCATCATATTCAGGGCGAGGTCCCTATTGTCAGCGGTATTGGGTCGAGATGCGTGCCCAGGGTCGAGGTGCCCCCGTTGTCCGTTGTAGTTCCGGGTCGAGATGCGTACCCAGGGTCGAGGTGCCCACTACATCATCATATTTAGGGCGAGGTCCCTATTGTCAGCGGTTTTGGGTCGAGATGCGTGCCCAGGGTCGAGGTGCCCCCGTTGTCGTTTGTAGTTCCGGGTAGAAATGCGTACCCAGAGTCGAGGTGCCCACTACATCATCATATTCAGGGCGAGGTCCCTATTGTCAGCGGTATTGGGTCGAGATGCGTGCCCAGGGTCGAGGTGCCCCCGTTGTCGGTTGTAGTTCCGGGTCAAGATGCGTACCCAGGGTCGAGGTACCCACTACATCATCATATTTAGGGCGAGATCCCTATGTCCATTGTCAGCGGTATTGGGTCGAGATGCGTGCCCAGGGTCGAGGTGCCCCCGTTGTCTGTTGTAGTTCCGAGTCGAGATGCGTACCCAGGGTCGAGGTGCCCACTACATCATCATATTTAGGGCGAAGTCCCTATTGTCAGGGGTATTGGGTCGAGATGCGTGCCCAGGGTCGAGGTGCCCCCGTTGTCGGTTGTAGTTCCGGGTAGAAATGCGTACCCAGAGTCGAGGTGCCCACTACATCATCATATTTAGGGCGAGGTCCCTATTGTCAGCGGTATTGGGTCGAGATGCGTGCCCAGGGTCGAGGTGCCCCCGTTGTCGGTTGTAGTTCCGAGTCGAGATGCGTACCCAGGGTCGAGGTGCCCACTACATCATCATATTTAGGGCGAGATCCCTATTGTCAGCGGTATTGGGTCGAGATGCGTGCCCAGGGTCGAGGTGCCCAGTTGTCGGTTGCAGTTCCGGGATACGTCCCAGGGTCGAGGGCCCACTGCATCATCACCACAGTTCACATTCGGTGGTTCTGGAACAAAGCCCAGAGGTCGAGGCACCTCGCCATCATATCAATTCAGTTCAAAACAGCAGGCAAGTCAGGTGGCAGCTGGCAAGCCAAGAATTCATTCATCATCACTTTTAGGATGTGTCCCTGGGTCGGGGGCCCACACAACAATTGCAGTTCCGGGATGAGTCCCGGGGTCGAGGTCCCACTGCATCATCAGCACAGTTCACATTCGGTGGTCGGGAACAAAGCCCAGGGGTCGAGGCACCTCG
Organism: Zanthoxylum bungeanum; assembly: GCA_019454045.1. Taxonomy (NCBI): domain Eukaryota; kingdom Viridiplantae; phylum Streptophyta; class Magnoliopsida; order Sapindales; family Rutaceae; genus Zanthoxylum; species Zanthoxylum bungeanum. Next base: position 17,852 of record SKCR01004703.1, on the reverse strand, counting down.
CCAACATATCAAACTCAGTTCAAACCAACAGGCAGACCAGTTGACAGCTGGCGAGCCAGGTAATTAAAAATGCATTGCACGTACTTTGATAGGATTGTCATTGTCACACACTGCACAAGTCCCATCAAAGTGGGGGCGACTGTAGGCATTGCATTTTTGCATATCAGCCCGATGATGAGTCTCGTATGGAGACACTACCTCTTTAGTTGTGAAAGCCGCGGGAAACGGACGTTGGAAGGGTAAAGTTGGAAATTAGTATTTTGTTAGATTTAACTCGCTTGTTTCGCTTCGGGTTCGCTTGTTGGACCTCTGTTTTAAAACACACAAAACCCATTAAATCACATCCAACAATCACAAAATAAATAATTAAAACCTTTAAAATACATGTCACAAATTAAATTAAATTAAATTAAAGTTAACTAATTTAAAGTAAATTAAAATCCAATTAAACTAAATCAAATTAAAATCCATTTAAGCTACATCAAATTAAAGTCCAATCCAATTATAACCAATTAAATTAAATTAAAATAAATTAAATTTAAATTAAATTAAATTAAAACTAATACCAAAATTAAATAAATCTTTTCCTAAACAACAAATAAACCACTCACAAATTTAAATAAATTCCCCAATTAACTTGATTTCTTTCCTTATTCAAATCCATGCAAACCCTTACCCTAATTGACAACTATAAAAATAACACACTCTGCAACCTTACGCGGGGCTTGCTCATTCTCACGGCCAAGACACTAACCGAAACCCTAAAATACTATTTTTTCTTCATCTCTCTCCGGCCCCCACGCTCTCTCCTCTCTCATTCACAAAACAAAAGAAATAAACCTTAGCCGTGAGCAATAAATAAACAAAGAAAAAGCCACATGCCCTAAGCCGTGAACCCTTCACGCATCAGCCCACTCTCTCGCCATAAACAAAATCACGCCCAGCCCTGCCTCAATCAACAAACACTCCTCGCCACAATTCAACGCACAAAAAGGCCACCCAGCTTCACTTCCAAAAATCCCATCAGCGCACTTAGGCCACCTCACGCCCAGCCTTGCCTTCAACAGCCGACGCCACAAACTCAGCCCCTCCACTCACAAAGCCTCACTGCCGCATTAACTCTCGCACTCACGCCAACTGCCTTAACGCACCACTCACCCCTCAACTCAAAAGCACAAAGCCTCACGCCTAAACCTAGCACCCAGGCTTGCCCTCACTCTCTCGCCACCTTGCCACAAAGACGCCACATGCCAACTCCCTCTTCAACCAAATAACACTCACACAGCACGTTAACCACACTCACTAACCTTCAATCCACCCACGCTAAGTATAACATACCAAACCACACGCTCAGTCCTTCACGTAAGTAACTGCCCCTAACGTCTTTGCCCTTCACGCCACATCAGCCCTCATCACTACACGCACAAATAGCCCAAATCAACTGAATTCACTGCCCTCGCCAATTGCCTTCAACAGCTCACGCCCATTCACAGCCTGCTCCAATAAACCCCAAAACTGCACCCCGAAACTGCCCAAAACTGTCCCCAAAACTGCACCCCGAAAAACACCAAAACAGTCCCCGAAATCACCCAAAACAATCCACTAAACGACCAAAACATTGACCTGAAACGCAGTGACCAAACAGCAGTGAAACGGACCAAAAACAGCAGCCCGAGCACAAAAACAACGAGGAAAAACGTTGAGTAAACAAATCGGAAATGTAGAGGATCATTCACCCTTCCAACGGACGTGTAACGCCCTTTTTTGAGACGACAAAAGAGGTTAGACCCGAGGGCACCTTTTTATTTATATCTTTCGTTTTATTTTATTTATTTTAAAAAAATATTATTGCATGAGAGTCGTTTGAGGCATGATGTGATTGTTGGATGAGCGGAATATGTGTTCCCTTTTGTGATATATAGGATGGAAACTCGGACGTAAATTCCGTAGCCGAATCCGAATGGATGGTAGTGCGGTTTGTACTCGCGATACAACGCCACGTACCACTTAAGAGACACATATTTCGTCTCATCCAAACTTGTGTTTGAGCATGTTGTAGTTCGTAGGTTATTTATTTGTTATTAAATCATGATTATATTATTTTTACACATGATATTTTGTTTAGTTTATATTTATGTTTAAATGGTTATTTGTTTATTTTAGTTCAATGGTTCAACATGCTCGTTGTGTGTGCTATTGTGTGTTTACCGTTTAATGACTTACTTTCCAAGCATGCAAACTTAGATTAGGAGTTATTTTGATAAATGCATATTAGACATAGGTTACCCTTGAGCATGATTATTGAGTAGACTCGGTTGATTAATTGCACAAATCATATCATCACAAGTGACATAAGTAAGGGACCATTCCGAACCCAACGGTTTGAGGTCTTCCCTTGCGAGGGGTGAGTGCGGCCTTACATCTTTGTCCTGATTCACACCGGGTGGCGACTCCATGTTATTTCGTACTCCCAACTAGGCCGCGAGCCTAGAACTGCGTCGCCCAGGTTTCTATGTCCCATAGTCTGGCGACTCCACTGGGGATAGAGAATTGGCCCTGAAATCATGTCTTGTGATGTTTATGATTTGTACTTTAGTTAATCGTGTCTATAGTGGGTTGAAGTGGTTTAGTTAAAGGCATTGTCAGCGAGAGCCTTCGTCAGCGAGAGCCTTTGTCCGCACTCCCGTAAACCCACATGTGAACCTTAGTCGTAGAACTAGTAGAAATTATTATTTTTTTTTATGTTGATGTTTTGGACCGTCTTCATTTGGATCCAGTTGGACATTTTGTCAAAATATGTGAACTTGTTGCGCCATTTAAACTGGGACGAGTTCGTGTCCTTTGACAGTTGGGCCAAAAGCTTCTAAAATGTCGATGGGCCATTTTATGTTTGGGCCTCTTATTATTTGAAGTTGTTTAGCCATGTTATCGCAAAGTGTAAACATGTTCGGCCTTTTCAACTGGGACAAGTTTGCACCACGCAATAGTATGATTGAATACTTTAAAATGATAATGGGCCAACTAGTGTAAAAAATTTTAAATGAGCTTATATATTACATACATTGCACGTATCTCATGCATCCCTTGCATACACGCATCATGTTAACCCCGTGTCTTAAAAGCCATCATAGATATCCGTTGGGTTAGAGAAGAAAAAAAGGCTTGTCATGAAGACTTTAGCAAACATTGATCTCGGGGAAAATGAAACCAAGAAACAGAAAACCTTACGGCAAGGATAGAAATACCATTGGGGGGGCCTTCAAAAAAAAGAAGAAAAAAAAAAGAAAAAGAAAAAAAAATAGACAAAGGAGAAAGAAAACCATACCAAATTGAGCACAAAAAAGCAATTGCAGGCATAATTGAGACATCTAGGTTGGTTTGACCCATCGATCCCGATTTTTGAAACGAAATCATCGAGTTAGCTTACCTAAGGATTAAGCTGTGAAAAAATATTTGCACACACACACTTTGAGTCTGGCATAGATCATTTGTTCAAAGACTTGGATTTGAGTTGCATTGAGTGTTTTGAAGGTTCTCTGGTTTCATTACTGAGCATTCTTTGAGGACAATGATATGTATAACTATTGGGACTATTTCATAGCATGTGATATAGTATGATGATATGGAAGGCCCCACCATATGGTTCATCTTGACCAAGTACAAACAGAGGAGAGAGCAGAAAGGTAAACCATGACTGGGAGCGGACCAGTCTACCACCCCGTGAATAAGAAGAATAACAAGAAATTGAGCCATGAGACCAGAGAGAAGACTGAGCAATCACTTGGAGAACTGGCGGAAGACCTAACCCAGCGGAATAGGAAATTCATTCATGCATGCATGCATACACGTAACATATTTTGCATTCTTTTTTTGTGTTTGTTTTGTTTTGTACTCACAGGTTTCAAAGAAGAAAAAAAGAAAGCGGCAAAGACAAGCCAACCAGAATCAGCAACATATGAGTAATAGTTTTGGGGATGAGTCCCGGGGTTGAGGTCCATATCAGTATCAGTTTTAAGGCGAGGCCCACGTCAGTATCAGTCTGGGGGCGAGGCCCATATCAGTGTCTGTATGGGGGCGAGGCCCACATTAGTTTCAGTTTGGGGTCGAGGCCCATATCAGTATTCGTTTGGGGATGAGTCTCAGGGTTGAGGTCCACATCAGTATCAGTTTGGGGCGAGGCCCACATCAGTTTCAGTTTGGGGTCGAGGCCCGTATCAGTATTTGTTTGGGGATGAGTCCCGGGGTTGAGGCCCACATCAGTATTAGTTTTGGGGCAAGGCCCACATCAGTTTCAGTCTGGGGGCGAGGCCCATATCAGTATCGGTTTGGCCGAGGCCCACACCAGTATCAACTTGTGGGTGACGCCCACATCAATATCAACTCAGGGTCGAGGCCCATATTATCAGCAGCATCGAGAATGAATCACAGGGTCGAGGCCCACGTCGGCATGAGATTTGGAATGAATCCAGGGAATGAATCCCAGGGCCGAGGCCCATATTAGCGGAGTTTTGGAATGAATCCAGGGAATGAATCCCAAGGACGAGGCCCACATCGGCATAATTTGGAATGAATCCAAGGAATGAATCCCAGGGCCAAGGCCCACGTCTTCAGAATTTGGAATGAATCCCAGGGCCAAGGGGCACGTCTTCAGAATTTGGAATGAATCCCAGGGCCGAGGCCCATGTCGTCAGAATTTGGAATGAATCCCAGGGACGAGGCCCACATCAGCATCAGTTTAGGGCAAGGCCCACATCACCATCAGTTTGGGGCGAGGCCCGTATTAGCATCAGTATCAGTTTTGCCGGGTATGGCACTCTGGGGGCGAGGCCCACATCTTTATCAGTATCAGTCTTGTCGGGTATGGCATTCTGGGGGCGAGGCCCACATTACATCAGTATCAGTCTTGCCGGGTATGGCATTCTGGGGACGAGGCCCAGATTACATCAATATCAGCATTTCCGGGCATGGCGTTCTGGGGGTGAGGCCCACATTACATCAGATCAGCTTCTGCCGGGTATGGCATTCTGGGGGCGAGGCCCACATTACATCAGATGAGCATTGCCGGGTATGGCACTCTGGGGGCGAGGCCCACATTACATCTAATCAGTTTAGTACGGGAATGGACACGCCGAGAATGGCACGCCGGGAATGGCACTCAGAGAATGGAGATATAGTCCGGGAATGGATAAGTTCGGGAATGAGCACGCAGAGAATGTCACTCCGGGAATGGAGATCGGATCGGGAATAGACCACAACACGGTGACGGTTCGGGAATGGACATCATCACACCTCATCACAGTAACACTCCGGGAATGGAGATCGGTTCGGGAATGGACCACAACACGATGACGGTTCGGGAATGGACCTCATCACACCATATCACAGTAACACTCCGAAAATGGAGCACGGTTCGGAAATGGACCATCATCACATCAGCGATACCTCAGAAATTTGGTTTAGCATGCCGAAAATGGCACTCCGGAAATGGAGCACGGTTCGGAAATGGACCATCATCACATCAGCGATGCCTCGGAAATGGGGTTTAGCATGCCGAAAATGGCACTCCGGAAATGGAGCACGGTTCGGAAATGGACCATCATCACATCAGCGATGCCTCAAAAATGGGGTTTAGCATGATGGAAATGGCACTCCGAAAATGGAGCACGGTTCGGAAATGGACAATCATCATATCAGCGATGCCTCGGAAATGGGGTTTAGCATGCCGAAAATGGCACTCCGGAAATGGAGCACGGTTCGGAAATGGACCATCAACATATTCAGGGCGAGGTCCCTATTGTCAGCGGTATTGGGTCGAGATGCGTGCCCAGGGTCGAGGTGCCCCCGTTGTCAGTTGTAGTTCCGGGTCGAGATGCGTGCCCAGGGTCGAGGTGCCCACTACATCATCATATTCAGGGAGAGGTCCCTATTCTTAGCGGTATTGGGTCGAGATGCGTGCCCAGGGTCGAGGTGCCCCCGTTGTCAGTTGTAGTTCCGGGTCGAGATGCGTGCCCAGGGTCGAGGTGCCCACTAAATCATCATATTCAGGGAGAGGTCCCTATTCTCAGCGGTATTGGGTCGAGATGCGTGCCCAGGGTCGAGGTGCCCCCGTTGTCGGTTGTAGTTCCGGGTCGAGATGCCCACTACATTATCATATTCAGGGCGAGGTCCCTATTGTCAGCAGTATTGATTGTCAACGGTATTGGGTCGCGATGCGTGCCCAGGGTCGAGGTGCCCCCGTTGTCGGTTGTAGTTCCGGGTCGAGATGCTTACCCAGGGTCGAGGTGCCCACTACATCATCATATTCAGGGCGAGGTCCCTATTGTCAGCGGTATTGGGTCGAGATACGTGCCTAGGGCCGAGGTGCCCCCGTTGTCGGTTGTAGTTCCGAGTCGAGATGCGTACCCAGGGTCGAGGTGCCCACTACATCATCATATTCCAGGCGAGGTCCCTATTGTCAGCGGTATTGGGTTGAGATGCGTGCCTAGGGTCGAGGTGCCCCCGTTGTCGGTTGTAGTTCCGGGTCGAGATGCGTACCCAGAGTCGAGGTGCCCACTGCATCATCATATTTAGGGGGAGGTCCCTATTGTCAGCGGTATTGCGTCGAGATGCGTGCCCAGGGTGGAGGTGCCCCCGTTTTCGGTTGTAGTTCCGGGTCGAGATGCGTACCAGGGTCGAGGTGCCCACTACATCATCATATTTTGGGCGAGAGGTCCCTATTGTCAGCGGTATTGGGTCGAGATGCGTGCCCAGGGTCGAGGTGCCCCCGTTGTCGGTTGTAGTTTCGGGTCGAGATGCGTACCCAGGGTCGAGGTGCCCACTACATAATCATATTTAGAGCGAGGTCCCTATTGTCAGCGGTATTGGGTCGAGATACGTGCCCAGGGTCGAGGTGCCCCCGTTGTCGGTTGTAGTTCCGGGTCGAGATGCGTACCCATAGTAGAGGTGCCCACTACATCATCATATTCAGGGCGAGGTCCCTATTGTCAGCGGTATTGGGTCGAGCTGCGTGCCCAGGGTCGAGGTGCCCCCGTTGTCGGTTGTAGTCCGGGTCGAGATGCGTACCCAGGGTCGAGGTGCCCACTACATCATCATATTTAGGGCAAGGTCCCTATTGTCAGCGGTATTGGGTCGAGATGCGTGCCCAGGGTCGAGGTGCCCCCGTTGTCGGTTGTAGTTCCGGGTCGAGATGCGTACCCAGAGTCGAGGTGCCCACTACATCATCATATCAGGGCGAGGTCCCTATTTTCAGCGGTATTGGGTGGGGATGCGTGCCCAGGTCGAGGTGCCCCGTTGTCGGTTGTAGTTCCGGGTCGAGATGCGTACCCAGGGTCGAGGTGCCCACTACATCATCATATTTAGGGCGAGATCCCTATTGTCAGCGGTATTGGGTCGAGATGCGTGCCCAGGGTCGAGGTGCCCCCGTTGTCGGTTGCGGTTCCGGGATACGTCCCAGGGTCGAGGGCCCACTGCATCATCATCACAGTTCACATTCAGTGGTTCGGGAACAAAGCCCAAAGGTCGAGGCACCTCGCCATCATATCAATGCAGTTCAAAACAGCAGGCAAGTCAGGTGGCAGCTGGCAAGCCAAGAATTCCTTCATCATCACTTTTAGGATGTGTCCCTCGGTCGAGGGCCCACACAACAATTGTAGTTCTGGGATGCGTCCCAGGGTGGAGGGCCTACTGCATCATCAGCACAATTCACATTCGGTGGTTCGGGAACAAAGCCCAGGGGTCGAGGTGCCCCCGTTGTCGGTTGCAGTTCCGGGTCGAGATGCGTACCCAGGGTCGAGGTGAACTTGTTGCGCCATTTAAACTGGGACGAGTTCGTGTCCTTTGACAGTTGGGCCAAAAGCTTCTAAAATGTCGATGGGCCATTTTATGTTTGGGCCTCTTATTATTTGAAGTTGTTTAGCCATGTTATCGCAAAGTGTAAACCTGTTCGGCCTTTTCAACTGGGACAAGTTTGCACCACGCAATAGTATGATTGAATACTTTAAATGATAATGGGCCAACTAGTGTAAAAAATTTTAAATGAGCTTATATATTACATACATTGCACGTATCTCATGCATCTCTTGCATACACGCATCATGTTAACCCCGTGTCTTAAAAGCCATCATAGATATCCGTTGGGTTAGAGAAGAAAAAAAGGCTTGTCATGAAGACTTTAGCAAACATTGATCTCGGGGAAAATGAAACCAAGAAACAGAAAACCTTACGGCAAGGATAGAAATACCATTGGGGGGGCCTTCAAAAAAAAGAAGAAAAAAAAAGAAAAAAAAAATAGACAAAAGAGAAAGAAAACCATACCACATTGAGCACAAAAAAGCAATTGCATGCATAATTGAGACATCTAGGTTGGTTTGACCCATCGATCCCGATTTTTGAAACGAAATCATCGAGTTAGCTTACCTAAGGATTAAGCTGTGAAAAAATATTTGCACACACACACTTTGAGTCTGGCATAGATCATTTGTTCAAAGACTTGGATTTGAGTTGCATTGAGTGTTTTGAAGGTTCTCTGGTTTCATTACTGAGCATTCTTTGAGGACAATGATATGTATAACTATTGGGACTATTTCGTAGCATGTGATATAGTATGATGATATGGAAGGCCCCACCATGTGGTTCATCTTGACCAAGTACAAACAGAGGAGAGCAGAAAGGAAAACCATGACTGTTAGCGACCAGTCTACCACCCTGTGAATAAGAAGAATAACAAGAAATTGAGCCATGAGACCGGAGAGAAGACTGAGCAATCACTAAGAGAACTGGCGGAAGACCTAACCCAGCGGAATAGGAAATTCATTCATGCATGCATGCATACACGTAACATATTTTGCATTCTTTTTTTGTGTTTGTTTTGTTTTGTACTCACAGGTTTCAAAGAAGAAAAAAAGAAAGCGGCAAAGACAAGCCAACCAGAATCACCAACGTATGAGTAATAGTTTTGGGGATGAGTCCCAGGGTTGAGGTCCATATCAGTATCAGTTTTAGGGCGAGGCCCATGTCAGTATCAGTCTGGGGGCGAGGCCCATATCAGTGTCTGTATGGGGGCGAGGCCCACATTAGTTTCAATTTGGGGTCGAGGCCCATATCAGTATTCGTTTGGGGATGAGTCTCGGGGTTGAGGCCCACATCAGTATCAGTTTGGGGCGAGGCCCACATCAGTTTCAGTTTGGGGTCGAGGCCCGTATCAGTATTTGTTTGGGGATGAGTCCCGGGGTTGAGGCCCACATCAGTATTAGTTTTGGGGCAAGGCCCACATCAGTTTCAGTCTGGGGGCGAGGCCCATATCAGTATCAGTTTGGGGCGAGGCCCACACCAGTATCAACTTGGGGGTGACGCCCACATCAATATCAACTCAGGGTCGAGGCCCATATTATCAGCAGAATCGAGAATGAATCTCAGGGTCTAGGCCCACGTCAGCATGAGATTTGGAATGAATCCAGGGAATGAATCCCAGGGCCGAGGCCCATATCAGCGGAGTTTTGGAATGAATACAGGGAATGAATCCCAAGGCCGAGGCCCACATCGGCATAATTTGGAATGAATCCAAGGAATGAATCCCAGGGCCAAGGCCCACGTCTTCAGAATTTGAAATGAATCCCAGGGCCGAGGGGCACGTCTTCAGAATTTGGAATGAATCCCAGGGCCGAGGCCCATGTCGTCAGAATTTGGAATGAATCCCAGGGCCGAGGCCCACATCAGCATCAGTTTAGGGAGAGGCCCACATCAGCATCAGTTTGGGGCAAGACCCGTATTAGCATCAGTATCAGTTTTTCCGGGTATGGCACTCTGGGGGCGAGGCCCACATCTCTATCAGTATCAGTCTTGTCGGGTATGGCATTCTGGGGGCGAGGCCCACATTACATCAGTATCAGTCTTGCCGGGTATGGCATCTAGGGACGAGGCCCAGATTACATCAATATCAGCATTGCCGAGTATGGCGTTCTGGGGGCGAGGCCCACATTACATCAGATCAGGTTCTGCCGGGTATGGCATTCTGGGGGCGAGGCCCACATTACATCAGATGAGCATTGCCGGGTATGGCACTCTGGGGGCGAGGCCCACATTACATCAAATCAGTTTAGTCCGGGAATGGACACGCCGAGAATGGCACGCCGGGAATGGCACTCAGAGAATGGAGATATAGTCCGGGAATGGATAAGTCCGGGAATGAGCACGCCGAGAATGTCACTCCGGGAATGGAGATCGGATCGGGAATAGACCACAACACGGTGACGGTTCGGGAATGGACCTCATCACACCTCATCACAATAACACTTCGGGAATGGAGATCGGTTCGGGAATGGACCACAACACGGTGACGGTTCGGGAATGGACCTCATCACACCATATCACAGTAACACTCCGAAAATGGAGCACGGTTCGGAAATGGACCATCATCACATCAGCGATGCCTCAGAAATTGGGTTTAGCATGCCGAAAATGGCACTCCGGAAATGGAGCACGGTTCGGAAATGGACCATCATCACATCAGCGATGCCTCGGAAATGGGGTTTAGCATGCCGAAAATGGCACTCCGGAAATGGAGCACGGTTCGGAAATGGACCATCATCACATCAGCGATGCCTCAGAAATGGGGTTTAGCATGCTGGAAATGGCACTCCGGTATTGGGTCGAAATGCGTGCCCAGGGTCGAGGTGCCCACTACATCATCATATTTAGGGCGAGATCCCTATTGTCAGCGGTATTGGGTCGAGATGCGTGCCCAGGGTCGAGGTGCCCCCGTTGTCAGTTGCAGTTCCGGGATACGTCCCAGGGTCGAGGGCCCACTGCATCATCATCACAGTTCACATTCGGTGGTTCGGGAACAAAGCCCAGAGGTCGAGGCACCTCGCCATCATATCAATTCAGTTCAAAACAGCAGGCAAGTCAGGTGGCAGCTGGCAAGCCAAGAATTCATTCTTCATCACTTTTAGGATGTGTCCCTAGGTCGAGGGCCCACACAAAAATTGCAGTTCCGGGATGCGTCCCAGGGTCGAGGGCCCACTGCATCATCAGCACAGTTCACATTCGGTGGTTCAGGAACAAAGCCCAGGGGTCGAGGCACCTCGCCAACATATCAAACTCAGTTCAAAGCAGCAGGTAGACCAGTTGACAGCTGGCGAGCCAGGTAAGTAAAAATGCATTGCACGTACTTTGATAGGATTGTCATTGTCACACACTGCACAAGTCCCATCAAAGTGGGGGCGACTGTAGGCATTGCATTTTTGCATATCAGCCCGATGATGAGTCTCGTATGGAGACACTACCTCTTTAGTTGTGAAAGCGCGCGGGAAACGGACGTTGGAGGGGTAAAGTTAGAAATTAGTATTTTGTTAGATTTAACTCGCTTGTTTCGCTTCGGGTTCGCTTGTTGGACCTCTGTTTTAAAACACACAATACCCATTAAATCACATCCAACAATCACAAAATAAATAATTAAAACCTTTAAAATACATGTCACAAATTAAATTAAATTAAATTAAAGTTAACTAATTTAAAGTAAATTAAAATCCAATTAAACTAAATCAAATTAAAATCCATTTAAACTACATCAAATTAAAGTCCAATCCAATTATAACCAATTAAATTAAAATAAAACAAATTAAATTTAAAATAAATTAAATTAAAACTAATACCAAAATTAAATAAATCTTTTCCTAAAACAAATAAACCACTCACCAAATTTAAATAAATTCCCCAATTAACTTGATTTCTTTCCTTTTTCAAATCCATGCAAACCCTAACCCTAATTGACAACTATAAAAATAACACACTCTGCAACCTTACGCGGGGCTGGCTCATTCTCATGGCCAAGACACTAACCAAAACCCTAAAATACTCTTTTTCTCTTAATCTCTCTCCGGCCCCCACGCTCTATCCTCTCTCATTCACAAAACAAAAGAAATAAACCTTAGCCGTGAGCAATAAATAAACAAAGAAAAAGCCACATGCCCTAAGCCGTGAACCCTTCACGCATCAGCCCACTCTCTCGCCATAAACAAAATCACGCCCAGCCCTGCCTCAATCAACAAACACTCCTCGCCACAATTCAACGCACAAAAAGGCCACCCAGCTTCACTTCCAAAAATCCCATCAGCGCACTTAGGCCACCTCACGCCCAGCCTTGCCTTCAACAGCCGACGCCACAAACTCAGCCCCTCCACTCACAAAGCCTCACTGCCGCATTAACTCTCGCACTCACGCCAACTGCCTTAACGCACCACTCACCCCTCAACTCAAAAGCACAAAGCCTCACGGCTAAACCTAGCTCCCAGCCTTGCCCTCACTCTCTCGCCACCTAGCCACAAAGACGCCACCTGCCAGCTGCCTCTTCAACCAAATAACACTCACACAACACGTTAACCACACTCACTAACCTTCAATCCACCCACGCTAAGCATAACATACTAAGCCACACGCTCAGCCCTTCACGTAAGTAACTGCCCCTAACGTCTTTGCCCTTCTCGCCACATCAGCCCTCATCACTACACGCACAAATAGCCCAAATCAACCGAATTCACTGCCCTCGCCAATTGCCTTCAACAACTCACGCCCACTCACAGCCTGCTCCAATAAACCCCAAAACTGCACCCCGAAACTGCCCAAAACAGTCCCCAAAACTGCACCCCGAAAAACCCAAAACAGTCCCCGAAATCACCCAAAACAGTCCACTAAACGACCAAAACAGTGACCTGAAACGCAGCGACCAAACAGCAGCGAAACGGACCAAAAACTGCAGCCCGAGCACTAAAACAATGAGGAAAAATGTTGAGTAAACAAATCGGAAAAGTAGCGGATCATTCACCCTTCCAACGGACGTATAACGCCCTTTTTTGAGACGACAAACGAGGTTAGACCTGAGGGCACCTTTTTATTTATATCTTTCGTTTTATTTTATTTATTTTAAAAAATATTATTGCATGAGAGTCGTTTGAGGCATGATGTGATTGTTGGATGAGCGGAATATGTGTTCCCTTTTGTGGTGGTATATAGGATGGAAACTCGGACGTAAATTCCGTAGCCGAATCCGAATGGACGGTTAGTGCGGTTTGTACTCGGGATACAACGCCACGTACCACTTAAGAGACACATATTTCGTCTCATCCAAACTTGTGTTTGAGCATGTTGTAGTTCGTAGGTTATTTATTTGTTATTAAAGCATGATTATATTATTTTTACGCATGATATTTTGTTTAGTTTATGTTTATGTTTAAATGGTTATTTGTTTATTTTAGTTCAATGGTTCAACATGCTCGTTGTGTGCTATTGTGTGTTTACCGTTTAATGACTTACTTTCCAAGCATGCAAACTTAGATTAGGAGTTATTTTGATAAATGAATATTAGACATAGGTTACCCTTGAGCATGATTATTGAGTAGACTCGGTTGATTAATTGCACAAATCATATCATCACAAGTGACATAAGTAAGGGACCATTCCGAACCCAACGGTTTGAGGTCTTCCCTTGCGAGGGGTGAGTGTGGCCTTAAATCTTTGTCCCGGTTCACACCGGGTGGCGACTCCATGTTATTTCGTACTCCCAACTAGGCCGCGAGCCTAGAACTGCGTCGCCCAGGTTTCTGTGTCCCACATCACCTTTATCTACCACTTTAATTTAATCAAGTTAAATCTAAGTAAATTTTAACTAATTGATTACTTCATTGTCTACCACTTTGATTTAATCCAATTAAATCAAGCCAAATACACCTATTATTACACATTTTGTAACTACCAAAATATCCTCCAATGGTAGAGATATTTATGAAATTAAAACAAAGTCTTTGTGTGATTTTGGATTAATCCAATTAGGTCAAGTAGATAATTAATGTTATCCAATAATACTTAATTATTTTAATTGATATTATAATATAAAATATTATTTATTATCAAACATTATAGGCTACCCAAGTGCTCAATGAGTACTCTTCATATTGTGAGACTCTATAAATCTAGACACATTCGTCATATTAGAAATTTTCAAATATTTCTGACTTATGTCTATTCAAATAGACATATCCTTATCTTGACTTATCATCCGTGAATGTCATGAAGTATGTTGAACCATCATGAGCGATATGATTTAATGGACCACACACATCACTATGTAATAGCTACAATAAATCTTCAGCTGGTGTCCTACACTAAGAAATGGTGCCTTTCTCATTTTCCTTGGATACATAACTCATAAATCGGATAAGGATCTAAGGTAAGATCTTCAATCAAACCATCCTTAACCAATTTTGGTAGGCGTCTAACACCTATGTTACCCAATCTGTAACACTTTGGTCGGACCTGTCATACTCGATAGAGTGAATCATTATGCATAACACCTTAGAATTCATAAAATAATATAGAAAATAGGTTTCACACCTTAGGAATCTTGTATGGAGGTCCTGAATAAATTTTCAGTTTCAATACCTTATTTGAGCTTTATAGAGTTAACAAGCTAGGTTTAGTAATTTGAACGCAAATTTTTCGTCCGATCTCTGATTTTCATGAATTGTATATTATCGGAAAGCTAAGACTAATACCTAAAAATTCCATGTTGAACGTATTACCAAATTTGGACCCGAACTAGGTCAACAATACAAGTCAAAATCGCATGAATAGTGTTACACATGGACTGTTATAGAAATATACCCATTTTTTTTTTCAGATTTTGACCATTATTTTATTAATAAAATCAGCCATTGTCCTTTATAATCAGAAACTATTCCTTTATCATTTTCATTTTGTGAAAAGCGTGAATAAGGAAAGCCCCTTACTCTATTTCCATCTTCTTCAAGCTTTTTCTATTTTTTTTAAAGCAAATGACGGTTTCAAGTCCAAGATTAAGCAAGTAAGCTTCTGACCTTTATTCGTTCACCAATTTCAGCTTTTGTCATCATGTTTTTCTTTCCCCACTTCGTACTCCATGAACCCAAGGGATGAGAATGTCTTATTTGACATGGTTAGGCTAGGTAGATCATTTACACATGCATTTCATGACTATACACACATAGAATAAGCTTTGTGTCAAAATGCCCAATTTTCCCCAATCGTGTAAGTGCTGGCCGAATTATCCATGTCTAGGGGAAGGTGATTTTTATTATTCTTGATAAATAATAGTGATGGTTCATGCATTTTTTGATGAATGAAATAAGTTTGTTGTGATTATGGAGGATGACGATTTTCGGCCAAGCTATGTAGAGATGATATGACTATTTTTGTTTGTGTTATGAAGTCTTGAATAATGTTGTTAAATAATAGACATGTAAAGTGAGAGTGGAGATAATTAAGATTGTGTAAATGATGAAGTTTTGGTAACTCGCCGACCAAGTGTTCGAAAATTTTTGAATACACCTTCACCGGTTACACGTTAACGGATTTACTAGATCTCTGAATCAGATGATCAAAATAAATGGACAACTTGATTAGACATTAAAAATAATTAGCCCACTACTATAGTTACAATGATCCAATTAATGTAGCAGTGGCTGATCACTTTAATCTCAGCAAATTATCGTTTTGCCCATAATGCGAAAAATTTCCAAAATGCTGTCGGAACTATTCTGAAAATTTTCAGAATTTTTCTAAGCATTATACGCATCGTTATAGTACTCCGAGTACTATAGTAATGGCCAAAAAGTCATAATTTTAGAAAATTATGATTTTGACCCTAGTGCAATATTTACAAAAAATTCCCAAAATGCCTTCGGAATAATTACAAAAATTTCGAGTATTTTTCTGAGCCATTATTACATATCCAATTTCATCCACAACATCTCAATTTAACAAATAAAGTCATAATTAAATAATTACATAATTAATCAAATTAATATCCTAATTAATTCAAAATCATACAAATCCTAACCCTTAATTACAAATTCTGAGTCAACTATCATAACGTAACTCAAGAACAACTCTAGGTCACAAAGGAGTGGTTCAAGCAACTCTTGAATGATAATTTCGTGTCCTACACCCTAATTAGACCTAATTACACTAATTAACCTAATTAATTTTATACATACATCTCTAGGCTAATCAATTTGATTTCTATCATTCTAAACACATCAAATAAGTATGAATCAAAGCTACATCTCATGTTTCAAACAAGGAACAAATTGTAAATAATTTACCACTCAAAGGATAATAAGAATTATCTTAATTCCCTTACAAGCTGTTGTTTAAGCTCTTAATTAATCAATCCATGTTTCCAATTTGATAATTGACTTAACCAAATTAAAAGCCTTAATTTTTTGCTCTCTATTAAGCCTCAATCCTATTGGAAATAATTTTTCATTCCAAACTTAGACATGGCCAAAACTCATATATATATATGGGGTCATCTTCTGGTCGGTCCTTACAATCTGAATCTCGTCTGGTCATCTTGACCGGAAGCTTTTAATTATATATATTTATATAGGGAGCGTCAATTTTTTCATTTTGACACTCTAATGTACATGGCTAAAATAAAGCCAAATATCAGTTAAATATATGGCTATTATTTTGTCATTTAACAAAGCTTATCTGCTAAGATTTTAATTAATTAATTAATTAAAGGATATCCTAAGAATATTGTATAGTAAATAATTACTAAATTAATTAATATTTAGTTAATAAAATAGATATTCATTTGACATGTGTTAAAATTCAATTGGACCTAATGTGTATCTAATCAAATTATGTATCATATATATATACACATTAGATATACAAAAAATACCCAGGTATATGTAAAGTTATGAATAATCCATATTATTCGTAATTAATTACCCTAGTACTCTACAAGTATATTTTGTTAGAGAGACTATCTAGATTCACGTATATCTGTCACTGAACATATTTTGTTTCATAGTTCGCCCACTCATAAATTATGACCACCATACATAATCGTGCAGAACCATACAAGTTGAGCTCTAGGTTTATCGTATAGTCCATTTTCATAGGCTATCTGAATTATACTAGAGACAGATGAGAACGTCAAATATCTATTATACACAATTCATGTATGTCTTGACATATTCGTGATTCTCTAGATAGACACACGATATGTATTTTCACAGTAACCACAACCAATGATTTAAAGAATGACTAAATGGATATGTAAATCCGCACATGGGACTGAAGGATCCTCTCTGGATACATCACAAGATATCATGAGGATCGGTCCATACCCAACAAACAGGCAGAGGTCTGGTCTAGATTGACTGGTGACATGACTATTGTCAAAGTGTGGAGGATCAATCATACATCCACAGTGGTATCATAAGTCAAGAACTAGATATGCGAATTGAGTCGAAAAGATTCCTATTGACGTTGGTGTGCCATCTATTGGGAATTCTTTTGGTGAGTCGTTCAATGTTCATCAAATAAATACCTACATGTCTAAATGAGTTTCCAAAAATTCATGGTTCATTGCGATGAACCTATCGAGTCTTGAAATACGACATGTACTCGTCTCATATGATTTTACTAACCGACCCGTAAAAGAAAATCTCGATTATGAACTTTATTTAAGAATATACCACATGTAGTGACACCTCTCAATATCAATTACAAGTCTCCTTGTAACTGTGTGACTATTGTATATTATCGGGTCTTTGTTTAATATATACATCACTAAACCTCAGTTAGTTTCAGTCTAAACTAAATTAGATCAAATAGCTATATAAAAGACAAGACTTGATACCATTAAATAGGTAATATTATGAAAAATGATTGCTTGTATTCATGAATAAGTCATAAATATGATTTAAACTGGTGCTCAGTGCACAAACCCCAACCTTCATGGCCCTTAAAAGCTCACACAACACTTAAAGGTAAGCATTAGAGAATAGGTCTATTATATAACTTAG
>SKCR01004702.1:0-45034 GCA_019454045.1 Zanthoxylum bungeanum | reverse complement strand
TTGTGATTAGATCACCTAGATGTATAAATGATGAGAGGTCCTTGTGATTTTTTCCTGGACGGTGATAATATGAGACAGTATCAGTCCACGTAGGATAAATCATTAAATATCCTAGTCAGAAGCATTATCGATATTGTACATCGATGAATGCGTAAAAGAATAGTATTACACTTGTGCGCGGTTGTGAGGGCACACAACGACATAGTTCTCATATATTTGGGTATAGGATACTCATGCAAGTGTAATAGGAGGGGTTGTGTTTCACCTCATGCTACAGGAAACAGCTTCGCTCTGGATAAGACCCCTCGGAATTCCATTGGTAGTATGACTATGTGTCTATGGAAGTCCGAAATCAGGTAGGTTGTATTTGGTCTTAACCTGAGACTTGCACACGCTAATACTTACGACAATCATTATACTTTGGTTTGTGGTCGTCCAGGGCTTTAACCGATTCTGTGTACGCCAATGCTGGGTATATTGAGAATCGTAGTGTGTTGGGTGTGATGTCAAGACGGAAGTGTCACTCCAGTCATATGGAGTTGTTGATCGCGCAGAGATACAAAACTTGTTCTCTATATAAGGTTGCAACCGTCGGGATAATATGACTTGGTCATGATTATCCGATATTAAAGAGACTAGTTGCTTGTCATCCGATATATGCTTCGTACGGGGCAGACACTCTACCAGCCCCAGGCCTTGCATGTGATCATCCGATACTGGACAGAAATACGCAATACTACGTATACTACGTATACTACGCTTGATACAGATCCTTTATTCCTGTAAGGATATTTCCGGAGAATTGGGTAGGCATGACGCTATGCTAGAGGCCAACCTTGTCTTGTAAATCGGTAAAACGTAGTACGAGGTACTTACGTGTTCGGATAGTCCGACGACCGAATTTACTTCCAACATATCCAGGGATCTCATGGGTCGCTTCCCAAAGATTCACCGATGACGTATGACTCGCACTCTTAATTAATCTGGGATTAATTAGAAGAGAGAGAAAATTAATCTGGGATTAATTGTGAAGATATTTTATCTGGGATAAAATATCATTTAAAAGAGAGATAACGATTAATTTGGAATTAGTCGACAAATTAATATATTTGATATATTAAACGAAATTGGATTTCGACGCGGAATTAAAATTAGATTTTAATTCGGGCGAACAAATTAATTTAGAATTAATTCGTTAGCGACGTGAATAGTAATTATGCTTGGCATGATTATTTAATTAAATTAGATTTAATTACGACGCAACGGAAAATTCGTTAATTTGGAATTAGCGAACCCGAGCCCGAGATTATTTGCAAGCTCATTCGCATTTCGAATTCGAGTGCGGCACGCAAGTCAAATCAAGCGTCAAATCGCTAGTCGCATCTAGCGTCACATCATTCGTCAATCAAGTGATGGATGTCTTTCACTTTGAGTGATTGACGCAAGTCACTATTCATGATTGATGGAAGTGATGTGTGTGGTTGGTGCCATTAAGGCTTTAAATGGTTTTCTTTTTGAAAGCCAAATTCAAGTGAATGCATTTGAAATTCAAATGTGGTATTTAATACACAATTTCACAAACCAAACACAACTCTCTCTCTCTCCATTCCCTTCTTCTCTCTCACGCCCTTGGGGCCAAATAGCTTACTGGTTTCATTTAAAACCGTGAGCAGTGGGAAGCCTAGAGTGTGGATTTTGTGGCAAAATCACAAATGCTAGCACACTTACGAGACATGTGAAGGTGATAGGGAAGTCCACCCATGAGCCGGGAACCGTTCGACGAAGCTCGGAGCTTGACGAATGACCCAAATCGAGGCCAAACCAGTGAGCAAAAACTGCTCACTGCCGAATTCAGTGAAGAAGAAAAGAAATGGTTTTTGTTGCCTCCGCGTCGCTCAACCGATCGATGTGAGTATTCCGCGACTTCCTCGAATATATTCTCACATGTTCATGCTTGATTTATGATCTTTGGGACCCTTAGAATCTCCAACAATTGAAGCCCTAACAATGAGCATGGATAAACCTGAAGAGGGCACCACACTCCAATATAAAGGAGACCATGAGGCTTGGAAAAAAAGAAATCTACTGTTTGCTGACCGACGTAATGACACGCGTATAACGCAAGCGCACGTATCAATCAAGTAGTATAAAAGTATCGATCCCACGAGGACTTAAAATATTTTGTTATCAATTTATGAATTTAAATATTTACAAGTATCTAATGGGTTGATTGTTTGATTGGGTGGTGACTTTAAAATTAAAACAAGTAGATAAAATTGCTTGAAAGTAGATTGAAGAAAATTCAAATTTATAAAACTATCCAGGGTTGTGAATCCTTCCAATACCTTTTTAAAAGATGAAGTGGTTATTTTACGTTTGTGTAATATATTTTTTTATTAACCTGGAACACAAAATTATGTAAAAGCCTATTCTGATGGTCAAATACAAATATCCAGTATAACCCAATTAATCATATTCCTTCGTTAACCAAGTT
This sequence comes from Zanthoxylum bungeanum, assembly GCA_019454045.1. NCBI lineage: Eukaryota > Viridiplantae > Streptophyta > Magnoliopsida > Sapindales > Rutaceae > Zanthoxylum > Zanthoxylum bungeanum. The sequence goes on along the minus strand of SKCR01004702.1, from coordinate 42,540 downwards.
ATCTGAATTCATTAAGATTAAGTTCCAATTATGGCTACCCCCGCCCGACAGGTATATTCCTATCGTGTAAGGAAATCTATTAAAGGGTTATCTATCCTCAAGGAAGATCATGGGCTATTGAGTCTAAGGTTTTTAACCTAAAATCTCTTTTCCAAGTTCATTTTAAGTTTACAAGTTCAATTTTATTAATGGCCAGTTAATAAAAAGCATTATGATTAAGGCTCAATTAATAAACCTTTATATTACCCAAACTGTAATTTAACCCCTTATAAACCGGTGATATTGGATTCATCACAACCCCAGATAACTAACTTAGTTACGACACATAACTATGGCTGGTAAAACTTAATAAAATAAAAGACATAAGTAAATTGCTGGAAATAAATACTGAAAAGTAAATTGCTTGAAAAGTAAATTGCGGAAAAGTAAAATGCGGAAAAGTAAATTTGTTGAAATGTAAATTCCTGAAAAGTAAATTGCTGAAAGTAAATTGCTGAAAGTAAATTGCTGAAAGTAAATTGCTGAAAGTAAATTAAGTAAAAGTACAAAAAAGAAAATGTTGGGGGTTAGAAGATCCACTTTTATTACTACTATTTTAGATATCTCCCTTAATATAATATATTAACTTTGCGTGATAATTACCAACCAGCCATATAGGCGGTATCCTGATTAAGTCAAATTAATAATTAATTACCAACGACCAACCAGGCGGTATCCATGCTTAGTCAGGTTAAAACCAATTTATAATTAATTACTAACCGACCAATATGGCGGTATCCTCATTAAGTCAGGTTTTAAATAGTTTATATATTATAATTAAGGGAGATTAATCTAAATATTAGTAATAAAAGCTTTACCTTTTACCCCAGCAAGGGGGAGTTACCTCCTCATTACTGAAAGTAAAAACTGAAAAAGTAAATAACATAAGGAAAATTGCGTAAAAGAAAATTGTAGAAAGTAAAGACTGAAAAGTAAAGAAAAGAAAGTGCAAATGCGAAAATTAATTACTGAAAGCTGTAAATAAATGATGAGTGGTGAATCCATCACTATTTCCCACTCATTTAACCTAATATTTTGTATAGTTTCTTGGGTTTTGTAAATATTTTGATGTTTTTGTGTTATTTTGTAGATAAATAAAGTTTCAGGACATTCTGGAGGTGATTTGGAGCAAAACTAGACAAAAAGGGCAAAATCGTCATTTCAGCGTCGCGACGCTGAAGCCTTTTGCGTCGCAACGCCCAGAATGCACCGGATTGCTAACGTGCGCCGTGGACACGTGGACCAACAAGAAAATTTGCTAACGTGCACCGCCTGCTAAAATGCGCCGATCATGCTATCTTGCGCCATGCCACGTGTCGCCATCTCAACGGACTTGCTAATGTGCGCCGGTGCCACGTGTCGCGATCTAACGGTGCCGACAATCGCCCTCCACACGTCAGCGTGATCTCACCAATGACGTCATGAACAGTGCCACGTCATCGGATAAGAATCTGAGCCGGTGAATCAGCAAGTGACACGTGTCACTGTAGCTGGCGTCGCGACGCTGAACCCCTATCCGCGCCTATAAATAGAGCTCGAAATTTCAGATTTCATTGTACCTTCCTCTCCCATTTCTTTGATGTAAATAAGGAGTTCTTCTCTCTCTAAATTTCTTTTAATTTAGTTTTGTAATTTTTAATTACGTTCTGTAATAATAGTAATTTTACTTTTGAATAGTAATAGTAATTTATTTTTACCTTTTACTTTTTACAGTTTTTACTATTCAATCATGAGGAGGTAACTTCCATATGCTAGGGTGAAAGGTAATTCTTTTACTATTGCTATTTAGATTAATCTCCCTTAAAAATAATATATTTACTATTTAAAATTTGACTTAATCAGGATACCGCCAGATTGGTCGGTTGGTAATAAAATTCCTTTTCCGCCTTTATGGCTGGTTTATTTTGGTTCCGCCTTTATGGCTGGTTTATTTTGGTTCCGCCTTTATGGCTGGTTGGACTTAAATTGACTTAATCAGGTTACCGCCTATATGGCTGGTTGGTAATAATCACAAGTTTATATATTATTTTACTGTGAGATATCTAAATAAGTAGTAGTAGAATAATTCCTCTTACCTTAGCATTTTATTTTATTTTACTTTTAAGCTTTTACTTTACTGCAATTACTTTTCAGCACTGTTACTTTATGGTTTTTACTTTTAAGTTTTTAATAGCCCTAGTTATGTGTCATAACTAAGTTAGTTATCTAGGGTTGTGATGAAATCCAATATCACCGTTTATAAGGGTTAGATTATAATTTGGGTAATATAAAGATTTATTTATTGAGTCTTAATCGTAATGCTTTTTAATTAACTGGCCATTAATTAAATTGATTATGTAAACTTAAAATGAACTAGACATAGGGATTTTAAGTTTAAAACCTTAGACTCAATAGCCCACGATCTTCCTTGAGGATAGATAACCCTTTAATATAGATTTCCTTACAGGATAAGAATATACCTGTCGGGCGGGGGTAGCCATAATTGGAACTTAGTCTTAATGAATCTAGGTAATTTGGTTGACATAGACATATGGTTCAATTGGATTATACTAGGTATTTGTAATTGACCATTGGAAGAGGCTTTTACATAAATTAGTGTTCCAGGTTAATAAATCAATATATTACCCAACTATAAGATAATCACTTCATCTTTAATTAATATTGGAATAAATCACAACCCTAGATAGTTTTTAATATGAATTTTCTTAAAATCTACTTTCAAACAATTTACTTGTCTTTAAATTTAGAATCGTCGCCATTTCAAATCAATTAAACACCCTGTTAGATACTAGTAATCATTTAACCTCATAAAATTAATAGTTTAGATATTAAGTCCTCGTGGGATCGATACTTTTTATACTACTTGAACGATACGTACGCTTGCGTTATATGTGTGTGTTTACGCCGGTCAATAAACAAACAAGATACAATTTTCTTAGTATTCTTAAGGAATTCCTTAGAAGAAAGTATGAATTTACAAATGAAATTGCTTGGTATTTATAGGCAAAATTTTGCCTCCATCAAATCATCCACCAAATCCATTATTAATTGCTCCACAAAATCCATTATTAATTGCTATCATGTTTGGTGGGAGCTTGACTATTTTTATTTTTTATTTATTTATTTTCTTTGAAAATGACTTTAATAATTACGCATAACATACTTATGGATGTTTCATCAATTTCGATCATGAAATCATCTGAATTTGAAATTATTTTGTTCTTCCGAGTTGTAGATATTTGAGTCTTATTTAATCTGAAATTTGAATCAGCTAAATCCGATATCGGAATAAAAAGTTATGCCCAAAATACAATAGTTACGTAAAATTGGAATTTCCGAAACTGCACTTCGTTAGAACGCCCTTTCAAGTTTCCAATCTCCAAATTAATATGTCAAGTCTAATTTTTGCCCTTATTTGACCTATATCTCGTCCTAAATGATTTCATTGAGTACCAATATTATTTTATTTGCAAAATAAACTAAAACACATCAAAACGTTCATCAAACCCGAGAAACTGAACAAAATATTAAGTAAAAGGGGCGGTAAATAAAACTAATGCACACAAAAGCAAAAAGACAAGATAAAAGAGAATAAAGAAGTTAGTGACTAAATAGGTGAAATTTCTTATCCAAGTTAATAGTAGTTTTATTTCTTTCTAAATTACCGAATAAGTGAATTCTTCGATTATTTTTTTACCATTCTTCATATACATAGCCAACAATATATTAATCATCTCATTTTTGCCCATAATAGTCACAAGTGCAGTGGAGAAGAAAGTAATATTTTTGTCCTAAAGTTTTATCAGAATTCACACACTTTTTTAGCAATGGAATATTTTTCTGATTTTTTTTTTATTTTTGATTTATTTTTTTATATTTATATACAATATCTTCCATCTATGTAGCGAGGTTTGGGCCAGTGACTCCCAAACCAGTTGGTTTTAGGGCACTAGATGTTAAGATACCCCTACAGACTTAATTACTCAGACTTCAGATATATATATTATATATTATATATATATATATATATATATATATATTACAAATATTTGATCCATGTAGCGAGCTTTGGGCCAGTGACTCCCTAACAAGTTGATTTTAGGGCACTAGGGTTAAAACACCCTTACAGACTTAATAACTCGGATATCAGACGTTGTGTTTTTTTTAGATTTTTTTTGTATCCCATTGCTTTTTTAGTTGCTTCCTCCAATTAAACTAGAGCACTGAATATTAAAAACTTTTCAATTACATCTCATGTCGTATGTTACCATGCATATTGATAATATGTCAACTGAGCATATGAAAATCCATTTTAATCAGTTTTAAGGAGAATTCACAAATTAAATAATTCAAAACGAAATAAATAAAAATTAATTGCTCCGAAATAGGTTGAGATACGTTTCAGGAGTGGAACTCCTTACACAAACTATCTCTTACACCAATTTCACCTGATTATCAAATTAAAAACAAAAAAAACAATAACAATAACAAAATATTATTTTGATTTTTGTAAAAATTTTAATTTTTTTGAATTTTTTTTTTCCAAAAAGTTTAGACTAAAAAATAACAAAATAAAAACAAGATACTAGTCAACTATTCCCTGTTGGACAATTATGCCCATTAGCGTCAATTATGTACAGATAATGTATGTTGTACAAATTAACTATGTGACAAAAGGGATTGCACTTTATCAATGTGATTAGATCACCTGAGATGTATAAATGATGAGAGGTCCATAGATTTTTGTTCCGGCGGAGAATGATCTGTGTTGGATAATATGACCCATAGCGTCACTATTTGTACAGATCATGGTGTTGTTGTACAAATTAACTATGTGACAAAGGAGATTGCACTCTTATCATGTGATTAGATCACCTTAGATGTATAAATGATGAGAGGTCCCTATGATTTGTTCCTGGACGGAGAATGATATGAGACAGTATCAGTCCACGTAGGATAAATCATTAAACATCCCTAGCCGGAGTATTATCGAGACAGGACATCGATAATGCGGAATAGGCTAGTATTGCACTTGTGCGCGTTGTGAGGGCACAACAACATAGTTCTCATATATTTAAGTATTGGATACTTATGCAAGTGCGATAGGAGGTTGTGTTTCACCGATGGTACGGGAAACAGCTTCGCTCTGGATAGACCCCTCGGAATCCCATTGGTATTATGACTATGTGTCTATGGGAGTCCGACATCAGGGTAGGTGTATTTGGTCTTAACCTGAGACTTGCATCGCTAATGCTTACGACAATCAATATACTTTGGTTGAGGTCGTCTAGGACTCTAACCGGTTCTGTGTACGCCAATACTGGGTATATTGAGAATCGTAGAGTGTTGGGTGTGATGTCAAGACGGAAGTATCACTCCAGTCATAGTGGAGATGATGTCACGCAGGATACGGTATTAGTGCTCTTAAGTGATGCGCATCCAATCGTGGATTATGACTAGGTCATGAATATCCGATTATAGAGACTAGTTACCAGACATCCGACATGTGCTTCGGACGGGGCAGACACTTATCCAGCCCCAGCCCTAGCACGTGACTATCCGATACTGGACCGACATACGCAATACTTGGTATACTACGCTTGATATAGATCTTAATATTCTTAGATGGATATGACCGGAGAATTGGGTAGACTCGTGCTTTGCTAGGAGCCGACCTTGTCTCGTAAATCGGTAGTAGTAGTAGAACGTAGTACTTGGTACGTACGTGATTCGGATACGCCGACGACCGTATTTACTGCCAATATATCCGGGGATCTCATGGGTCGCTTCCCAATAATCCACCGATGACGCATAACTCGCACTCTTAAATAATCTGGGATTATATAGAAGAGAGAGAAAATTAATCTAGGATTAATTAAGGAGATATTTTATCTAGGATAAAATATCGTCAGAGAGAGATAACGATTAATTTGGAATTAATCGGTAAATTAATATATTCGATATATTAAACGAAATTGGATTTCGACGCGGAATTAAAATTAGATTTTAATTCGGGCGAACGAATTAATTTGGAATTAATTCGTTAGCGAAGTGAATAGTGAATTCGCTAGGCGTAATCATTTAATTACGACGCAACGGAAAGTTCGTTAATTTGGAATTAGCGAACCCGAGCCCGAGTGTGATTGCGAGCGCATTCGTATTTCGAATTCGAGTGCGGCGTCGCAAGTCATCAAGCGTCAAATCATTCGTCACATCAAGCGTCAAATCAAATGTCACTTTGAGTGATGTGGTGATGTTGATTGATTGATTGAAAAGACAACTATGACTTTGGGTGATGTAAGTTGTTGGAATAGTAATGGTTGTTGGAAAGTTAATTTGATTGACTTTTTGAAAGCCAAAATTGTGTATATCCTTTAATATATTTTAGAAAAAATATAAGGTAATTATTTTACACTTTCAAAACAACTAATACACAATTTCTTCTCTCTCATTTCTCTCTATTCTCTCACGCCCAAGGGGCTCCAAACAGCTCACTGGTTTCTTCCAAAAACGTGAGCAGTGGGAAGCAAAGAGTGGATGTTCATGGTGAAAATCCAAGTGCTAGCACACTTACGAGACTTGCGAAGGTGGTAGGGAGGTTCACCCATGAGCCGGGATCCGTTCGACGAAGCTTGGAGCTCCGTTTCGCAGCTCAAAAACAGAAGACGGAAGGCAGTGAACTGCACAACCAGTGAGCAGTCCACGCCCAATGCAGTGAGGTTTTTGAAATTTTGTTGCTTGCCGCGTCTCTCAACCGATCGATGTGAGTATTCCGCTACCTCCATTGATGTGTTCACACATGATTTTCATTGCTTGTTTGATCTTGGGACCTAGAATAAACCTAACAATGGCATCAAGAGCCTTAGGTTCAAGCATGAAACTTTTAGGGTTAAAATTTGGGTAAATTGATTTTGAGCATGATTTAGTTAAATTGTTTGATTGAGCATGTTTAAATGATGTTGAATTGCATTTTGGTTGGACCAATTTGTTGAAAATTGATTTATATTTTCCCCAAATTGATGACCTTGGCCGAATGGTTATATGTTTGGGGTTCTTGGAAATTTTGTTTTTTGATTCATTAGATGAATTGAATCATAATGGATGATGTTAATTTGAGGTCAATTGGATTGTACTTTGAATTGGACAAAAAACCCCAAAATCTTGTGTTGGCCGAATGGACTTATGCCCTAATGTCTTGGTGATTTTGATTTTGTGACATTGGATGTGTATGAAATCAAATTGGATGTGATTTAATGTCGATTGTGGGTTCGATTGGATTGAAACCGAATCGGACACAAAATCCTTCCTTGGCCGAGAGCATGAAGCATGTAAATGGGTTTGATTTTTCATTTTGTGTGTTGGACATATAATAATGAGTTGAGTATGATTAATTGGACTAATATGATGTTTTGGAAATGTTGATTTAGTTGATTAATCATATTATACACTTTAGGTAATTAAATTGCTAAATTGGATTTATGTAATTTAATTATTTGAGGCCTTAAATTGGATTTGGGCTTCTAATGTTGTATTTGGGCCTATTGGGCTTGATTTTATCAAGTTGGGTTTAGGCCAAATGGATTGGATCCAATTGGGCCCAAAACCTAACCATAAAGCCCAAATGCGACTAATGAACCTTTAAAGTTCAATTGGGCCTAATGGGCCAAGATTGATTTATGGGCTTATGGGGTAAATCCCGGATTGGACTTTGGTTATCGGTTTGACCCGAGTTGACCAAAAGTCCACGCCTTAAGAAATCAATTAAAAGCCCATTGGACTTTAATTGAATTGACGTTGGACGTTAATCGGTCTTTGAGACGCGTTACGATTAAATTTGGAATTTAAATCGTAAAAGGTTTATTAATAAAGTGTAATATTTAATTTGGAATTGAATAGTGAATTAGTATTAAATACATGTTAAATTGGATTTATGATGATGTAGTTTAATTTAATTCATGAATTCGTACTTTGAGTACTTATTCGCAAAAACGAGTTTGACTCGAGCAAAATCAAATCGTTGTTTGAACATTGGATGATCACATAATTATCAGATTAATTAATTTGATTAGATTGATTGATAGCATGCTTATGTGTGAATACGTGGTTGATGAATGAATAATGTATATCGGATGGATATTAGATGGGTGGGCAATTTTGGAAATTGTTGTAATAAATTCGATTTATTAAATTGGACCTGCGTGTCCAGCCTTATCACCTCTATTCTCTTTGTATTCTCTTCTCACCTATTCCCCTCAATGTAAATGAGGTTTCTTTAGAAGTGTAGTGTAACGGGTAGAAGTAGTACAAGTGCTAGCTTGAGTGAGAAAGGGAGAGATTTGATCTAGGATCAATGTAAAGTATCCATCCGCATATCATTATTATTTTATTTCATACTCGCTTTATTATGTATTTAGAATGCATGTTTAAGGGTGTATGATGATGAGACCTTAACAAAGATAATTAAATTGGTAGCCAATTTGCACGCGAAAAACCCTCAACAAATATCATGCGTTTTTCCTTCCATTGAGTGATTCTTACTCAAGATCCGAGATTGGCATGGGTTGTTGGCCAAAGTCAAGCCCCTGTCCGTCGAAGATGTGTTTGAATCACGAAGCTTTGTTCCATATTGGTGTCTTGTCCAAGTTGTGGTTTGTTGGCCAAAGTCAAGACCACTTCTTGTCCATCGACATTGATTACGAAGCTTCCATGGTCAATGGGTCCGCGCTTGACTGGGATCATTAGGTTTGTTGTGCCAAAGCCAAGGCCTAGTTGATTCAGAGGAAAAAAGGTTAGGGTATATATTGGATATATAGGCATATATGAGATATATGTTTCGGACTTGGATGTCCACCTACTGGATCTAGGAGTTGGATGATATCCAATTGATCTTCGAGATCTACCTAGTTAATTATCATACAATTTGTTGGCCAAAGTCAAGATTGTGTGATATTTAACGGGATCCTAGCCCACTAGGAAACACGGTTTCCCGAGTACTCGACAGAGGGTTAGAGACTTGCCGAAAAATAGTGGGAGGCAAGAATTGAATTTGCAATATTCGTTCAATTACTCGCCATACGCGCTCAAACAAATATCATTCGTCGTATATTAAATGTTAGTTGGACTAATATTTAAATTGTTGTTTTAATTAACAGTTGGACTGTATTATATTTGATTATATAATTGGATTATAGTAATCAATATATTTGAATTAATTGATTTCAATTTACAGTTGATTTTATAGTTAGACTATAGTAATCAATGTAATTGAGGTTAATTAATTTAGACTATATTTGATTATATAGTTGGACTATTATAATCATATAATATATAGTACCACATATCGTTGATTAAATAGTTGGACTATTAGAATCAAGATTAAAATTGAAAGATTGGACATTTAAATATATCTTGGATTAAAATATTTAAATGGTTTAATTTTCAAATTGGGAATTAAATTCAGGATAGTCCTGGAAATAAATAATAAGTTATTCTATTTGATAAAATAACCTATTATGCCTAAGCCCAGAATCAAGCAAATAAGTAGAGCATAATCTTTGGAAGACTTATGTGATGATGACTTTAGTGCTTAATTCATAATACTTGACATAATCTATGTTTAGATTTAAGAAGTATAAAATTGCAATTAATAATTCTTGGAGAATAAATGACTAATCTCAAGGAGATAAAGTCAAACTTTGCAATTAAGCTAGTAGCGCAAGGCGCACCTTACTTCAATATTCTAGAAACCCAAGGCTTGGCCAGGGCTTCTGAAATATTGGAAAGGGCAAAGGCAAAATCATTATGATCTTCTGGGAAGATAAAGGACATATCCCAAAGTGACTGTCGTTTGGATATGGCAGACACGAAGGAATTAAAGAAAGGGCGAGGCTCTGACTTTAAAAATTATTTGTCAAAGTTATGTTCACTACTAGTATTAAAATTAGATTTTAAATACTTAGTGTGGTACATAAAATATATGTATTGATGTTCAGAATCCGCTATGAGCTGGATACTGACTTCAAGCTGAGATTGCTCTACGAATCGGAAACGGGACGAAAGTCGCTGTTTCGACTGTAGATACCTAAGTTTAGGAACTACCCTTCGGGTGTGTACTTAAATTAGGAACTGTTATAATGTAACTAGTTGGACTAGTAACATTATCTCTATATCAGTGTTTAATCCGTTGCGGATAAACCTTTATATTCTAGAACACTAAGTGTTTCATTATATAAAGATGATACTGAGATAAACACATTAGATGTGAAAAACAGATTTATATTTTGAATATAATTAAAATCTCAAACATATAAAATGACAAATAAATAGCTCAAATTGATTTGATCAATAGAGACTTATTTGTGGCATTGTCGTCTGGGACACAATTAAACAAGACTCGTATATCCACACTTTTGAAGAGTGGGTACTAGGACTGTTTTGACTAATCAAATAAAGTCTACGAATCTAGTTTATTAGGTAAAGCACCTAAAACACTATTTACTTGGTAATAGTGAAAAAGCCACCGATCTGTTAGCCCTATTCATTGTGAAGATAGTGGGCCCATATCTAGCTAGGCTAGATGTGAACATGAATATTTCGTGACCTTAGCGGATGTGGCATCACGTTATGGTTATGTGTTTCTTTTGAAGAACACAAATCGGAAACTTTTAGAGTTTCGACACGAAGTAAACAAACAGATCGGCTATAGTATTATACCGTCACGGTAAGACTGTAATGAAAATACTTAAGCATTAAGTTTCATACATACATGAAAGAGTATGGTATTCTTTCAGATGAGGACTCCTCCCGAGACACGTCAGTTTGACGGTGTGTCCGAACTAAAAACTGAATTTTGTTGGACAAGATAAGGTTAAATTATGAGTCGCTCTGAGCTATCATTTCCTTCAACAGGATATGTATTAACAGTGCAAAACTTATTTAGAATAAGGTTCCATATAAATCTGTTTGACAGATATCATATAGGATATGAACAGGAAAGAAACAGGGTTTCTCATTCCTAATAATTTGGGTATGCCAGGCATAACGTTTGGATGATACCAAACTAGAACCCAAATTGGATAAGTGCCAATGTTGGTTGTCCTAAAGGAAACCATAAGTATAGTACTTATAAATCTCACATGAGAACAATATAATTGTTGCTCACCATGCGGTTTTTCCTAAGAGGAATACCGATATGCAGTGGTCAGTGGGAGGACAGTAAAACTCGATGAAAATCGGGGGTAATACTGTTCAAGGCACGAAGTCCTTAATGGAACACAAATAGTTCATCAAGGATGAAACTAAACCATTAATCTTCGAATACACAAGAACCGCGTAGATAGGAGAGAATCAGAAAACAACCTGGGGTATGGGTTTCTGATGTCACCTCATAAAGATGTCAATCTTATGAGGAAGACAAACGACTACGTTTGAGGAAGTGATACAAGGTATCGACTCCATTATGGCAAAGTGCCATGAGTCCGAAATGGATTCCATGTATACCAACTATGTTTGGACACTAGTTGTTGTACCACAAGACATTGTGCCTATTGGTACATTAAACGTCTTCAAGGAAGACATACATGGATGGCAACATACCAACGTACAAAGCTAGGCTTGTGACGGAAAGGTATCGTTATCAACATTGTGTTAATAACGGTTCAACCTTTTACCTGTTGCCACTGTAAATCCATTTGGATAATGCGTGCTGAAGCTGTACATTTCATTTATGAAATGTGTCAGTTGTAGATCAAAATCGCTTTCCTGAAAAGGAAACCTTTTGGAGGATGTTTACAAATCCTGACGATTTTGTATAACCAACAAACGAGGTTTGTGGGTTATTCGATCCATGTTTGGATTGAAGCAAGCATAAGGTTCTTGGAACTGACGTTTTGAAATAATCATAATGGTTCATGATTTGACTCAAAACGAAATAATTCTTGTGTATATAAGGAGGTTAGTGGGAGAGCGCACTGACAGTTAAATTCCCATATAGCAATTGGTGAAAGCTTGGCTTTCATAGATATTCTTTCAATAGAAATTCTCCGTAGAATTCTGGGGAGTAACAACCTTTATTCAAGGAATAAAGATCTACTGGGATAGATTTGGAGTTGTTAACACTCTCTGGAAATTGTACATTTAAATGTACTTAATATGGTGTCTCATACGCTTTGAGCATATGGAGTCACAATCAGGACAATCCAAGTGATAGTCACTGGATTGAAGTTAAGAACATCTGTTAGTATCTTAGAGAACTAAAGATTTGTCTTAAACTATGGAGAAGGAGAACTTGAAGTGACTGGGATCACTGCTGCAAGTTTCCAAACAATTAAATACTACGGTACTATAAAGTTTGAATAACGGGACAGTGAGCTGGAAATCTTCCAAGCAAGATAACCGTTGCCGAATAAACAACAAATGCGGATTATTGCTGCAGCTGAGGCAGCAATAGAAGCCATTTGGATCGAAAATAAATCTAATTAGATTAGATATAGTTCTGTTAGCTGCTGAGCTAGGCGTCAGCACAGGCTAAGGAATTAAAGGTCTCATCGACGATCCAGATATATACTTCTATATTCATCTGATTCGTTCGGATCATACATCGTGGCGATGTGATGATCGTATAAATCGCATCGGATGATAATCATGCAAATCCGCTGACGAAAACCTTTTCTCAGCAATTTGAGCGAACCGTACATAGTTCGGGTGTTAGACACTCGAGTGACTGGCTATGTGCCAAGTGGGAGATTGTTGGATAATATGACCCATAGCGTCACTATTTGTACAGATCATGGTGTTGTTGTACAAATTAACTATGTGACAAAGGAGATTGCACTCTTATCATTTGTGATTAGATCACCTTAGATGTATAAATGATGAGAGGTCCCTATGATTTGTTCCTGGACGGAGGAGATGATATGAGACAGTATCAGTCCACGTAGGATAAATCATTAAACATCCCTAGCCGGAGTATTATCGAGACAGGACATCGATAATGCGGAATAGGCTAGTATTGCACTTGTGCGCGTTGTGAGGGCACAACGGCATAGTTCTCATATATTTAAGTATTGGATACTTATGCAAGTGCGATAGGAGGTTGTGTTTCACCGATGGTACGGGAAACAGCTTCGCTCTGGATAGACCCCTCGGAATCCCATTGGTATTATGACTATGTGTCTATGGGAGTCCGACATCAGGGTAGGTGTATTTGGTCTTAACCTGAGACTTGCATCGCTAATGCTTACGACAATCAATATACTTTGGTTGAGGTCGTCTAGGACTCTAACCGGTTCTGTGTACGCCAATACTGGGTATATTGAGAATCGTAGAGTGTTGGTGTGTGATGTCAAGACGGAAGTATCACTCCAGTCATAGTGGAGATGATGTCACGCAGGATACGGTATTAGTGCTCTTAAGTGATGCGCATCCAATCGTGATATTATGACTAGGTCATGAATATCCGATTATAGAGACTAGTTACCAGACATCCGACATGTGCTTCGGACGGGGCAGACACTTATCCAGCCCCAGCCCTAGCACGTGACTATCCGATACTGGACCGACATACGCAATACTTGGTATACTACGCTTGATATAGATCTTAATATTCTTAGATGGATATGTCCGGAGAATTGGGTAGACCTGGTGCTTTGCTAGGAGTCGACCTTGTCTCGTAAATCGGTAGAACGTAGTACTTGGTACGTACGTGATTCGGATACGCCGACGACCGTATTTACTGCCAATATATCCGGGGATCTCATGGGTCGCTTCCCAATAATCCACCGATGACGCATAACTCGCACTCTTAAATAATCTGGGATTATATAGAAGAGAGAGAAAATTAATCTAGGATTAATTAAGGAGATATTTTATCTAGGATAAAATATCGTCAAGAGAGAGACAACGATTAATTTGGAATTAATCGGTAAATTAATATATTCGATATATTAAACGAAATTGGATTTCGACGCGGAATTAAAATTAGATTTTAATTCGGGCGAACGAATTAATTTGGAATTAATTCGTTAGCGACGTGAATAGTGAATTCGCTAGGCGTAATCATTTAATTACGACGCAACAGAAAGTTCGTTAATTTGGAATTAGCGAACCGAGCCCGAGTGTGATTGCGAGCGCATTCGTATTTCGAATTCGAGGCGGCGTCAACGCAAGTCACATCAAGCGTCAAATCATTCGTCACATCAAGCGTCAAATCAAATGTCACTTTGAGTGATGTGATTGATTGATTGATTGACAAAGACAACTTATGACACTTTGAGTGATGTAAGTTGTTGGAATAGTAATAGTTGTTGGAAAGTTAATTTGATTGAATTTTTGAAAGCCAAAATTGTGTATATCCTTTAATATATTTTAGAAAATATATAAGGTAATTATTTTACACTTTCAAAACAACTAATACACAATTTCTTTCTCTCTCAATTTTGCTCTCTTATTCTCTCACGCCCAAGGGGCTCCAAAACAGCTCATTGGTTTCTTCCAAAAACGTGAGCAGTGGGAAGCAAAGAGTGGATGTTCATGGTGAAAATCCAAGTGCTAGCACACTTACGAGACTTGCGAAGGTGGTAGGGAGGTTCACCCATGAGCCGGGATCCGTTCGACGAAGCTTGGAGCTCCATTTCGCAGCTCAAAAATAGAAGACGGAAGGCAGTGAACTGCACAACCAGTGAGCAGTCCACGCCCAATGCAGTGAGGTTTTTGAAATTTTGTTGCTTGCCGCGTCTCTCAACCGATCGATGTGAGTATTCCGCTACCTCCATTGATGTGTTCACACATGATTTTCATTGCTTGTTTGATCTTGGACCTAGAATAAACCTAACAATGAGACAGTTCAGTCCACGTATGATAAATAATTAAATATCCAAAGTCAGAGTAGTATTATCGAGATTGGACATCGATAAATACGTAAAAGACTAGTATTACACTTGTGCGCGTTGTGAGGGACAACGGCATAGTTTCACATATTTGGGTATAGATACTCATACAAGTGTAATAGGAGGTTGTGTTTTACCAATGGTACGGGAAACAGCTTCGCTCTGGATGGACCCCCTCGGAATTCTATTGGTTGTATGACTATGTGGTCTATGAAATCCGAAATCAGGGTAGGTGTATTTGGTCTAACCTGAGACTTGCCCGCTAATACTTGCGACAATCAATATACTTTGGTTGCGGTCATCCAGGCTTTAACAGGTTCTGTGTACGCCAATACTGGGTATATTGAAATTGTAGTGTGTTGGGTGTGGTGTGATGTCAAGATGGAAGTGTCACTCCAGTCATAAGGAGATGATGGTAACGTAGGATACGGGACTGGTTCTCTTAAATGCTGCAACTATCGGGATAAAATGACAGGTCAGGTTATCCGATTATAGAGACTAGTTACCAGACATCCGACATGTGCTTTGTAGGGGCAGACACAATTCCAGCCCCAGGCCAAGCACGTGATCATTCGATACTGGACAGAAATACGCAATACTACGTATACTACGCCTGATACAGATCCTCTATTCCTGTAAAGATATTTCCGGAGAATTGGGCAGGCATGGCGCTTTGCTAGAAGCCAACATTGTCTTGTAAATCGGTATAAACGTAGTACGAGGTACTTACGTGTTCGGTAGTCCGACGACCGAATTTACTACCAACATATCCGGGGATCTCATGGGTCGCTTCCCAAAGATTCACCGATGACGTATGACTCGCACTCTATATTAATCTGGGATTAATTAGAAGAGAGAAAATTAATCTGGGATTAATTGCGGAGATATTTTATATGGGATAAAATATCATTAAAGAGAGATAACGATTAATTTGGAATTAATCGATTAATTAATATATTCGATATATTAAACGAAATTGGATTTCGATGCGGAATTAAAAATAGATTTTAATTCGGGCGAACGAGTTAATTTAGAATTAATTCGTTAGCGACGTGAATAGTGAAAATTCGTTAATTTGAAATTAGCAAACCCGAGCCCGAGATTATTTGCGAGCGCATTCGCATTTCGAATTCGAGTGCGGCACGTCAAATCAAGCGTCAAATTGCTAGTCGCATCAAGCGTCAAATCACAAGTCACTTTGAGTGATGTGACATGACAACTTGATGGATTGAGTGATGTGAGTGGTTGAGGCTTTAATGGTTTGACTTTTAAAAGCCAAATTCAAGTGAAATTCATTTGAAATTCAAATGTGTGTATATAATTCACAAATTTTTAACAACCAAACACAATCTCTCCTTCTCTCTTTCTCTCTAACACACACGCCTAAGGGGCAAAATAAACCTTCTGGTTTTGTGAACTTCCGTGAGCAGTGGGAAGCATAGAGTGGAATTTTGTGGCAAAATCTCAAGTGCTAGCACACTTACGAGACTTGCGAAGGTGATAGGGTAGTCCACCCATGAGCCGGGAACCATTCGAGGAAGCTTGGAGCTTGACGAAGGACCAAACCGAGCCAAAACCAGTGAGCACAAACTGTCACTGCCGAACCAGTTCAAGGAGGAAGGAAATCAATTTTTGTTGCCTCCGCGTCACTTAACCGATCGATGTGAGTATTCTGCAACTTCTTCGATGTGTATTCGCACTTGATTTATGCTTATTATTGATCTTGGGACCTTAATAGAAACCAACAATGGCATCTAGAGCAAGGTTTGAGCATGAAAAAGTTTAGGGATAAAATTTGGGTAAATTGATTTTGAGCATGAATTTGTGAAATTGGATGAGTGAATATGCTTAAATGTGTTTGAATTGAAGTTTGATTGGATCAATTTCAAGAAAATTGGTTTGGAACAATTTTGCCCAAATTTGGATGGCTTGGCCGAATGCCTTATGCCCTAAAATGTCTTGGATTTTTTGATTGTTGATTCATTGGATGAGTTAGAATCATTCGGGATTTTGATTTAATGTCGATTATGGAATTAATTGGATTGAATTCGAATCGGACAAAAATCCCCCGCCTTGGCCGAGACTTGTAACATGTAAATTGGGTTTGATTTTAATCAAAATGTGTTGGACATGTGATGATGAAAATGAGCATGATTAATTAGCCTAATTTGTGTTTTGGAAATATTGATTTGGGTGATTAATTATGTTATACACTTTGTTAATTAAATTGTGAAATTGGGTATTTGTGATTTAATTGAATTGGGCCTATTTTGTGAAATTGGGCTTAAGTGTTGTAATTGGGCTTGTTGGGCTTTGTTGTACAAATTTGGGTTTAGGCAAAATTGGTTATATCCAATTGGGCTCAAAACCGCATCCATAAAGCCCAAATGCGACTTAATGAACCTTTAAAGTTTAATTGGGCATAATGGGCCAAGATTGATTTCTAGGCTTATGGGGTAATTCCCGGATTGGATTTTGGTTAATCGGTTTGACCCGAGTTGACCAAAAGTCCACGCCTTAATAAATTAATTAAAAGCCCATTGGACTTTAATTAAATTAACGTTGGTCGTTAATCGGGCTTTGAGACCCGTAATGATTAAATTTGGAATTTAAGTCGTAAAAGTTCATTATTAAAGTGTAGTATTTTATTTGGAATTAAATAACGAATTAGAATTAACGAATATTGAATTGGATTTAATTATGTAGTTTAATTTAATTCGAGAATTCGTACCTTGAGTACTTATTCGCAAAAACTTAATGAACCTTTAAAGTTTAATTGGCATAATGGGCCAAGATTGATTTCTAGGCTTATGGGGTAATTCCCGGATTGGATTTTGGTTAATCGGTTTGACCGAGTTGACCAAAAGTCCACGCCTTAATAAATTAATTAAAAGCCCATTGGACTTTAATTAAATTAACGTTGGTCGTTAATCGGGCTTTGAGACCCGTAATGATTAAATTTGGAATTTAAGTCGTAAAAGTTCATTATTAAAGTGTAGTATTTAATTTGGAATTAAATAACGAATTAGAATTAAACGAATATTGAATTGGATTTAATTATGTAGTTTAATTTAATTCGAGAATTCGTACCTTGAGTACTTATTCGCAAAAACGAGTTTGACTCGAACAAAATCAAATCGTTGTTTGAACATTGGATGATCACAATTATCAGATTAATTAATTTGATTAGATTGATTGATAACATGCTTGTGTGAATACATGGTTTGCGATGCATGAATAATGTATATCAGATGGATATTAGATGTGGTGGGGACAATTTTAGAAATTGTGTGCAAATAAATTTGATTTATTAATTGGACCTGCGTGTGTCCACCTTATTACCTCTCTATTCTTTGTATTCTCTTCTCACCTATTCCCCTCAATGTAAATGAGGTTTCTTTAGAAGTGTAGTGTAAAGGGTAGAAGTAATACTTGTGCTAGCGAGGGAGAGAGAAATAAGAGATTTGATCTAGGATCAATGTGTAAAGTATCCATCCGCATATCATTATTATTTTATTATAATGCGCTTTATTATGTGTTTAGAATGCATGTTAAGGGTGTATGATGATAGACCTTAACAAAGATAATAAATTGGTTGCCAATTTGCACTCGAAAACCCATCGTAAAATATTAAGCGTTTTTCCTTCCATTGAGTGATTCTCACTCAAGATCCGAGACTGGCATTGGCTTGTTGGCCAAAGTCAAGGCCTTTTCCGTCGAGGATGTGTTTGAATCACGAAGGCTTTATTACATATTGGTGTCTGTCCAAGTTGTGATTTGTTGGCCAAAGTCAAGACCATTCTTGTCCATCGACATGATTACGAAGTTTTCCATGGTCAATGGGTCGCGCTTGACTGGGATCACTCAGTTTGTTGTGCCAAAGCCAAGACTTAGTTGATTCAGAGGAAAAATGTTAAGTAATACATTGGATGTATTGGCATATATAAGATATATGTTTCAGAATTGGATGTCCCCCTATTGTTAAGTTTATATCTAGGTCCCAAGATCAAACAAGACATGAAATACATGTGTGAATACATCAAAGGAGTTACGGAATACTCACATCGATCGGTTGTGCGACGAAACGACGAACAAAACTCCAAGATTGCTCACTGGATTAGGCGCTCACTGCAGCAGAATTTCAGTCCACTGTTTTCGGTTTTGAGCTGAGATTTGAGCCTCGAATTTGCGTCGAACGATTCCCCGGCTCGTGGTGAGTTTCCCTAACACCCTTCGCAAGTCTCTCGGAGTGCTAGCTCTGCTTGATTTTGCCACAAATCAAGGCACAAATGCTTCCCTTCTCACGGAAAAATGAAGAAACCAGTGAGTTTATTCACTGCCCATTTGGGCGTGAATGTGAGAGAGTGGGAGAGAAGAAGAAATGTGAATTAGTTGGTCAAAACCTTTTCCAAATGGTTTATATATTTACCATAAAAATACATAATATTCACCAATAATTAATTAAATAAATGGTAAATACTTTCCACCAACTAGGCACTATTTCACCAAAACACATCACTATTCATTTTCACTTTATTAAAGTGATGTGGGTCTTTCAATATCAATCATCACACATCAATCAATCACATCACTCAAAGTGACATTTGATTTGACGCTTGATGTGACGAATGATTTGACGCTTGATGTGACTTGCTTGTGCCGCACCGAATTCGAAATACGAATGCGCTCGCAATCAACTCGGGCTCGGGTTCACTAATTCTCAATTAGCGAATTTTCCGTCGCGTCGTATTAAATGATTACGCCTAGCGAATTCACTATTCACGTCGCTAACGAATTAATTCTAAATTAATTCGTTCGCCCGAATTAAAATCCAATTTCAATTCTGCGTCGAAATCTAATTTCGATTAATATATCGAATATATTAATTTAATTGATTAATTCCGAATTAATCGTTTTCTCTCTTCAGACGATATTTTATCCTAGATAAAATATCTCCGTAATTAATCCTAGATTAATTTTCTCTCATCAAATTAATCCCAGATTAATAAATGTGCGAGTCATACGTCATCGGTGTAATCATTGGGAAGCGACCCATGAGATCCCCGGATATGTTGGCAGTAAAATCGGTCGTCGGACTATCCGAACACGTAAGTACCTAGTACTATGTTTTAAGTTCCGATTCACAAGACAAGGTTGGCTTCTAGCAAAGCGCCATGCCTACCCAATTCTCCGGAAATATTCTTACAGGAATATATAGATCTGTATCAGGCGTAGTATACAGTAGTATTGTGTATATCGGCGGCCCAGTATCGGATAGTCACGTGCTAGGGCTGGGGCTGGATAAGTGTCTGCCCCGTCCGAAGCACATGTCGGATGTCTGGTAACTAGTCTCTATAATCGGATATGCATGACCTAGTCATAATATCCCGATGGTTTGCGCAACACTTAAGAGCACTAATACCGTATCCTGCGTGACATCATCTCCAATATGACTGGAGTGATACTTCCGTCTTGACATCACACCCAATACTCTACGATTCTCAATTACCCAGCATTGGCGTACACAGAACCGGTTAGAGTCCTGAGACGACCTCAACTAAAGTATATTGATTGTCGTAAGCATTAGCGGTGCAAGTCTCAGGTTAAGACCAAATAACCTACCCTGATTTCGGCCTCCCATAGACACATAGTCATAATACCAATGGGATTCCGAGAGGTCTATCCAGAGCGAAGCTGTTTCCCGTACCATCGGTGAAACACGACCTCCTATCGCACTTGCATAAGTATCCAATACTTATATATATGAGAACTATGCCGTTGTGCCCTCACAACGCGCACAAGTGCAATACTAGCCTATTCCGCATTATCGATGTCCAGTCTCGATAATACTCCGGCTAGGGATATTTAATGATTAATCCTTCGTGGACTGATACTGTCTCATATCATCTCAATCCAGGAACTAATCATAGGGACCTCTCTTCATTTATATATCTATGGTGATCTAATCACAAATGATGAGAGTGCAATTTCCTTGTCACATAGTTAATTTGTTACAACAACACAATGATCTGTACAAATAGTGACGCTATGGGTCATTTTGTCCAACAATCTCCCACTTGGCACATAGCCAGTCACTCAAGTGTCCCACACCCGAACTATGTACGGTTCGCTCAAATTGCTGAGGAAAAGTTTTCGTCAGCGGATTTGTTTGATTATCGTCTGACGCGATTTATACGATCATCACACATCGCCACGATGTATGATCCGAACGAATCAGATGAATATCGAAGTATATATCTGGATCGTCGATGAGACCTTTAATTCTTTAGCCTGTGCTGACGCCTAGCTCAGCCGCTAACAGAACTATATCTAATCTAATTAGATTTATTTTCGATCCAATGGCTTCTATTGCTGCCTCAGCTGCAGCAATAATCCGCATTTGTTGTTTATTCGGCAACAGTTATCTTGCTCGGAATATTTCCAGCTCACTGTCCCGTTATTCAAACTTTATAGTACCGCAGTATTTACGGTTTGGAAACTTGCAGCAGTGATCCTAGTCACTTCAAGTTCTCCTACTCCATAATTAAGACAGACAGCATCTTTAGTTCTCTAAGATACTAACAGATGTTCTTAACTTCAATCCAGTGACTATCACTTGGATTGTCCTGATTGTGACTCCATATGCTCAAAGCGTATGAGACACCAGGTTACGTACATTATTCAATGTACAATTTCTCAGAGAGTGTTAACAACTCCAAATCTAGCCCAGTAGATCTTTATTCCTTGAATAAAGGTTGTTACTCTCCCAAGAATTCTACGGAGAATTTCTATGAAAGAATATCTATGAAGCCAAGCTTTCACCAATTGCTTTATTGGGAATTTCACTGTCAGTGCGCTCCCACTAACCTCCTTATATACACAAGAATCATTTCGTTTTGAATTAAATCATAAACCATTATGATTACATCAAAACGTCAGTTCCAAGAACCTTATGCTTGCTTCAATCCAAACATGGATCGAATAACCCGCAAACCTTGTTTGTCGGTTATACAAAATCGTCAGGATGTTGTAAGAATCCTCCAAAGGTTTCCTTTTCAGGAAAGCGATTTTGATCTGTAACTGACACATTTCATAAATGAAAGCGCAGTTATCAACAAGCATCTTCAAATGGATTTACCATGGCAACAGGTAAAAGGTTGAACCGTTATTAACACAATGTTGATAACGATACCTTTCCGTCATAAGCCTAGCTTTGTACGTTGGTATGTTGCCATCCATGTATGTCTTCCTTGAAGGCGTTTAATGTACCAATAGGCACAATGCCTTGTGGTACAACAACTAGTATCCAAAATAGTTGTTTTACATGGAATCCATTTGGACTCATGGCACTTTGCCAAAATAGGGAGTCGATACCTCGTATCACTTCCTCAAAACGTAGTCGGATGGTATACCCTCATAAGATTGACATCTTTATGAGGTTAGATCAGAAACCCATACCCTAGGTTGTTTTTCTGACTCTATCCGATCTACCCAGTTCTTGTGTATTCGAAGATTAATGGTAAAGATTCATCATTGATGAACTGTTTGTGTTCCATTAAGGACTTCGTGCCTTGAATAGTATTACTCCGATTTTCATCGAGTATCACTATCCTCCCCTGACCACTGCATATCGGTATTCCTCTCAGGAAAACCGCATGGTGAGCAACAATCATATTGTTCTCATGTGAGATTTATAAGTACTATACTTAAGGTTTCCCTTAGGATAACCTATATTGGCACTTATCCAATTTGGGTTCTTAGTTTGGTATCATCCAAACGTTATGCCTGGCATACCCAAATTATTAGGAGTGAGAAACCCCGTTTCTTTCCTGTTCATATCCTATATGATATCTGTCAAACAGATTTATATGGAACCTTATTCTAAATAAGTTTTGCACTGTTAATACATATCCGGTTGAAGGAGATAGTAGCTCAGAGCGACTTGTGATCAACCTTATCATGTACTCATCTGAAAGAATACCGTACTCTTTCATGTACGTATGAAACTTACTGCTTAAGTATTTTCCATTACGGTCTTACCGTGGCGGCATAATACTATAGCCGATCTGTTTCTACTTTCGTGTCGAAACTATAAAAGTTTCCGATCTGTGTTCTTCAAAAGAAACACATAACCATAACGTGATGCCACATCCGTTAAGGTCACGAAACATTCATGTTCACATCTAGCCTAGCTAGAGATGGGCCCACTACTTCACCATGAATAGGGCTAACAGATCGGTGGCATTTACACTTTACTAAGTATAGTGTTTTAGGTACTTTACCCATTAAACTAGATTCGTAGACTTTATTTGATGGAATCAAAACAGTCCTAGTACCCACTCTTCAAAAGTGTGGATATACGAGTCTTGTTCGATTGTGTCCCAGACAACAATGCCAAAATAAGTCTCTACTTGATCAAATCAATTTGAGCTATTTATTTGTCATTTTATATGTTTTGAGATTTTAATTATATTCAAAATATAAATTCTGTTATTCACATCTAATGTGTTTATCTCAGTATCATCTTTATATAATGAAACACTTAGTGTTCTAGAATATAAGGTTTATCCACAATGGATTAAACACTGATATAGAGATAATGTCTCTAGTCAAACTAGTTACATTATAACAGTTCCTAATTTAAGTACACACCCAAAGGGTAGTTCCTAACTTAGGTATCTACGGTCGAAACAGCGACTTTCGTCCCGTTTCCGATTCGCAGAGCAATCTCAGCTTGAAGTCAGTATCCTGCTCAAAGCAGATTCTGAACATCAATACATATATTTTATGTACCACACTAAGTATTTAAAATCTAATTTCAATCATACTAGTTGTGAACATAACTTTGACAAACATTTTTAAAGTCAGAGCCTTGCCCTTTCTTTAATTCCTTCGTGTCTGCCATATCCAAATGGTAGTCACTTTGGTATATGTCAATTATCCTTTTCAATATTTTAGGAACCTTAGGCCAAGCCTTGGGTTTTTAGAATATCGAAACGATGTGCACCTCGTGCTACATGCCCAATTGCAAACTTTGACTTTATCTCCTCTAGAATAGTCAATTAATTCTCCAAGAATTATAAATTGCAATTTTAATACTTCTTAAATCTAAAATTAGATTTATGACAAGTATATTAAATTAAGCATTAAAGTCATCATCACATAAATCTTCCAAAGATTTTATGCTCTACTTATTTTGCTTAATTTTGGGCGTAAGGTATAATAAGTTATTTTATCAAATAAAGTAACCTATTATTTATTCCCAATTTGAAAATTAAATCATTTAAATATTTTAATCCCAGATTATATTTTAAATATCCAACTTTTCAATTTTATCTTGATTACAATAGTCAAACTATTTAATCAACGATTAGTGGTACTATATATATTATAATGATTATAATAGTCCAACTATATAATCAAATATAATCCAAATTAATTAACCTCAATTACATTGATTACTATAATCCAATTATAAAATCAACTGTAAACTGAAATTAATTAATTCAAATATATTGATTAATATAATCCAATTATATATAATCAAGTATAATACAGTCCAACTGTTTATTAAAACAACAATTTAAATATTAGTCCAACTAACATTTAATCTAATGACGAAATAATTTAAATGAGCGCGTATGGCGAGTAATTGAACGAGTATTGCAAATTCAATTCTTGCCTCCCACTATTTTTCGGCGAGCCTCTAACCCTCTGTCGAGTACTCGGGAAACCGTGTTTCCTAGTGGGCTAGGATCCCGTTAAATATCACACAATCTTGACTTTGGCCAACAAATTGTATGATAATTAACTAGGTAGATCTCTAAGATCAATTGGATCCAATCCAATTCCTAGATCCAGTAGGTGGACATCCAAATCCTAAACATATATCTTATATATGCCAATACATCCAATATATACCTAACCCTTTTCCTCTGAATCAACTAGGCCTTGGCTTTGGCACAACAAACCTAATGATCCCAGTCAAGCGCGACCCATGACCATGGAAAGCTTCGTAATCAATGTCGATGGACAAGAAGTGGTCTTGACTTTGGCCAACAAACCACAACTTGGACAAGACACCAATATGGAACAAAGCCTCGTGATTCAAACACATCTTCGACGACAAGGGCTTGACTTTGGCCAACAACCCATGCCGTCTCGGATCTTGAGTGAGAATCACTCAATGGAAGGAAAAACGCATGATATTTGATGAGGGTTTTTCGTGTGCAAATTGGCAACCAATTTATTATCTTTTGTTAAGGTCTCATCATCATACACCCTTAAACATGCATTCTAAACACATAATAAAGCGCATATGATAAAATAATAATGATATGCGGATGGATACTTTACATTGATCCTAGATCAAATCTCTCCCTTTCTCACTCAAGCTAGCACTTGTACTACTTCTACCCGTTACACTACACTTCTAAAGAAACCTCATTTACATTGAGGGGAATAGGTGAGAAGAGAATACAAAGAGAATAGAGGTGATAAGGCTGGACACGCAGGTCCAATTTAATAAATCGAATTTATTACAACAATTTCAAAATTGCCCCACCCATCTAATATCCATCCGATATACATTATTCATGCATCACAACCATGTATTCACACATAGCATGCTATCAATCAATCTAATCAAATTAATTAATCTGATAATTATGTGATCATCCAATGTTCAAACAACGATTTGATTTTGTTCGAGTCAAACTCGTTTTTGCGAATAAGTACTCAAAGTACGAATTCATGAATTAAATTAAACTACATCATTAAATCAAATTTAACATGTATTTAATACTAATTCACTATTCAATTCCAAATTAAACATTACACTTTATTAATAAACCTTTTACGATTAAATTCCAAATTTAATCGTAACGCGTCTCAAAGACCGATTAATATCCATATTAATCTAATTAAAGTCTAATGGGCTTTTAATTAATTTCTTAAGGCGTGGTCTTTTGGTCAACTCGGGTCAAACCCGCAACCAAAGTCCAATCCGAGATTTACCCCATAAGCCTTTAAATTAATTTTGGCCCATTAGGCCCAATTAAATCATAAAGGTCATTATGTTGCATTTGGGCTTTATGGATGCGGTTTTGGGCCCAATGGATCCAACCAATTTTGCCTAAAACAAACTTTGTACAACAAAGCCCAATAACAACAATTCAAGCTCAATTTCCAAATTAGCCCAATTAATTAAATTACACAAATCCAATTTCGCAATTTAATTACCTAAAGTGTATATCATGATTAATCACCCAAATTAACATTTCTAAACATCAATTCATACAATTAATCATGCTCATTATCATCATCATATGTCCAACACATTTGATTAAAATCAAACCCATTACATGCTCTTTAAGTCTCGGCCAAGGAGAGGATTTTATATCCGATTTGGTTTCAATCCAATTAATCCCACAATCGACATTAAATCAACATCCTAATTGATTCTAACACATCCAATGAATTAAAAATCAAAATTCCAAGACTTTAGGGCTAAGTTACTATTCGGCCAACATAAGCATTTTGGGGAAATTTTGTTCCAAACAATATTTAATCAAATTGATCCAACCAATCATCAATTAAAATACATTCAAGCATACTTTAATCATCCAATTTCATAATGCATGCTAAAATAATTTTACCCATTTCAAGCTTTATGACATACTTGGCAATTTGGGGATTTTTCGTCCGATTCGAATTCAATCCAATTGATTCCGCAATCGACATCAAATCATATTCCCGAATGATTTCCAACACATCCAATTGTCAAAAATCAAAAATCCCAAGACATTAAATCATCATCAATTTTCGGCCAAGGTAGTAATTTGGGGAAAAAATGATCCAATCACAATTTGTTGAAATGACCCAATCAATCTTCAATTCAAACACAATAAGCATACAAATCCATCCAATTTAATTTCATGCTCAAAATCAAGTTTGCCCAAATTTTAGCCCTAACTTTTTCATGCTTTTAACCTAAGCTCTTGATGCCATTGTTAGGTTTATATCTAGGTCCCAAGATCAAACAAGACATGAAATACATGTGTGAATACATCAAAGGAGTTGCGGAATACTCACATCGATCGGTTGTGCGACGAAACGACGAACAAAACTCCACTCCAAGATTGCTCACTGGATTAGGCGCTCACTGCAGCAGAATTTCAGTCCACTGTTTTTCGGTTTTGAGCTGAGATTTGAGCCTCGAATTTGTGTCGAACGATTCCCGGCTCGTGGGTGAGTTTTCCCTAACACCTTCGCAGTCTCTCGGAGTGCTAGCTCTGCTTGATTTTGCCACAAAATCAAGCACGAATGCTTCCCTTCTCACGGCAAAATGAAGAAACCAGTGAGTTTATTCACTGCCCATTTGGGCGTGAATGTGAGAGAGTGTGGAGAAGAAGAAGAAATGTGAATTAGTTGGTCAAAACCTTTTCCAAAAATGGTTTATATATTTTACCATAAAAATACATAAAATTTCACCAAATAATTAATTAAATAAATGGTAAATACTTTCCACCAACTAGGCACTATTTCACCAAAACACATCACTATTCATTTTCACTTTATTAAAGTGATGTGTGTCTTTCAATCAATCAATCACATCAATCAATCACATCACTCAAAGTGACATTTGATTTGACGCTTGATGTGACGAATGATTTGACGCTTGATGTGACTTGCATTGCCGCCGCACTCGAATTCGAAATACGAATGCGCTCGCAATCACACTCGGGCTCGGGTTCACTAATTCTCATTAGCGAATTTTCCGTCGCGTCGTAATTAAATGATTACGCCTAGCGAATTCACTATTCACGTCGCTAACGAATTAATTCTAAATTAATTCGTTCGCCCGAATTAAAATCCAATTTCAATTCTACGTCGAAATCTAATTTCGATTAATATATCGAATATATTAATTTAATTGATTAATTCCGAATTAATCGTTTTCTCTCTTCAACGATATTTTATCCTAGATAAATATCTCCGTAATTAATCCTAGATTAATTTTCTCTCTCATCAAATTAATCCCAGATTAATAAATGTGCGAGTCATACGTCATCGGTGTATCATTGGGAAGCGACCCATGAGATCCCCGGATATGTTGGCAGTAAATCGGGTCGTCGGACTATCCGAACACGTAAGTACCTAGTACTATGTTTTAACCGATTCACAAGACAAGGTTGACTTATAGCAAAGCGCCATGCCTACCCAATTCTCCGGAATATTCTTACAGGAATATATAGATCTGTATCAGTCGTAGTATACAGTAGTATTGTGTATATCGGCCCAGTATCGGATAGTCACGTGCTAGGGCTGGGGCTGGATAAGTGTCTGCCCCGTCCGAAGCACATGTCGGATGTCTGGTAACTAGTCTCTATAATCGGATATGCATGACCTAGTCATAATATCCCGATGGTTGCGCAACACTTAAGAGCACTAATACCATCCTGCGTGACATCATCTCCACTATGACTGGAGTGATACTTCCGTCTTGACATCACACCCAATACTCTACGATTCTCAATATACCCAGCATTGGCGTACACAAACCGGTTAGAGTTCTAGACGACCTCAACTAAAGTATATTGATTGTCGTAAGCATTAGCGGTGCAAGTCTCAGGTTAAGACCAAATAAACCTACCCTGATTTCGGCCTCCCATAGACACATAGTCATAATACCAATGGGATTCCGAGGGGTCTATCCAGAGCGAAGCTGTTTCCCGTACCATCGGTGAAACACGACCTCCTATCGCACTTGCATAAGTATCCAATACTTATATATATGAGAACTATGCCGTTGTGCCCTCACAACGCGCACAAGTGCAATACTAGCCTATTCCGCATTATCGATGTCCAATCTCGATAATACTCCGGCTAGGGATTTAATGATTAATCCTTCGTGGACTGATACTGTCTCATATCATTCTCAATCCAGGAACTAATCATAGGGACCTCTCTTCATTTATATATCTATGGTGATCTAATCACAAATGATGAGAGTGCAATTTCCTTGTCAAATAGTTAATTTGTTACAACAACACAATGATCTGTACAAATAGTGACGCTATGGGTCATTTTGTCCAACACCTAACCGATCTAGGAATTGGATTGGATCCAATCGATCTTTGAGATCTACCTAGTTAATTATAATACAATTTGTTGGCCAAAGCCAAGATTGTGTGATATTTAACGGGATCCTAGCCCACTAGGAAACGCGGTTTTCTCGAGTACTCGACAGAGGGTTAGAGGCTCGCCGAAAAATAGTAGGCAAGAATTGAATTTGCAATATTCGTTTAATTACTTGCCATATGCGCTCAAACAAATATCTTTCGTCAAATAAATTAAATGTTAGTTGGACTATATTTAAATTGTTGTTTTAATAAATAGGTGGACTATATTCAAACTATTCATTTAAGTTGATTTTATAATTGGATTATAGTAATCATATAATATTGATTTAATCTATTAAAATTATAGTTGATTAAATAGTTGGACTTTGTAATCATTATAATAAATAGTACCTAAATCTTGATTAAATAGTTGGACTATTAGAATCAAGATAAAATTGAAAGATTGACGTTTAATAATCCAATCCTAGGGAAAATGTATTTAAAAATTTAATTTTCAAATGGAGAATTTAATTTCAGGATGTCCTGGAAAAAATATAGTTATTTTATTTGATAAAATAATATATTATGCCTAAGCCCGGAGTTAAGCAAATAGTAGAGCATAATCTTTGGAGATTGATGTGATGATGACTTTAGTGCTTAATCCATTAAGCTTGTCGCAGTAGACTCCTTAATTTCCGAATCAGAACTAAGAATTAGATTCTTAAAGTATGATATTGAAATTGAAGGATTTTCATAAATCTATACTTAGATTTTATAAGTACTAAAATTGCAATAGTAAACTCTTGGAGAGTTAATGACTATTCTCAAGGAGATAAAGTCAAACTTTGCAATTAGGCAAGTAGCGCAAGGCGCACCTTACTTCGATATTCTAGAAGGCCAAGGCTTGGCCAAAGGCTTATGGAGTGTTGAAACTGGCAAATGCAATATCATTATAATCTTCTGGGAAGATAAATGACATATCCCAAAATGTCTGCCAAAATGTGGCAAACGGGATCGCGAAAGCGTGACTGCCGTTTGGACAAAGCAGACATGAAGGAATTGAAGACGAGCAAGGCTCTGACTTCAAATATGTTTGTCAACATTATGTCCACCACTAGTATTAAAATTAGATTTTAAATACTTAGTGTGATACATAAATATATATTGATGTTCAGAATCTGTTTTGAACATGATACTGACTTCAATTGAGATTTCATCTGCAAATTGTAAACGAGACGAAAGTAGCTGTTTTAACCGTAGATACCTAAGTTTAGGAACTACCCTCGAGTGTGTACCTAAGTTAGGAAACTGTTATAATGTAACTAGTTTGACTAGAAACATTATCTCCATATCAGTGTTTAACCCGCTGCGGGTGAACCTTTATATTCTAGAACACTAAAGTGTTTTATTATATAAAGAATGATATTGAGATAAACACATTAGATGTGAATAAAAGAGTTTATATTTTGAATATAAATAAATCTCAAACATATAACATGACATACAAACAGCTCAAACTGATTTGATCAGAAGAAACTAATTTGTGGCATTATTGTCGGGGACACAATTAGACAAGAATCGTATATCCACACTTTTGAAGAGTGGATACTAGGACTGATTTGATCCTAATCAAATAAAGTCTACGAATCTAGTTTATTGGGCAAAGTGCCTAAAACACTATTTACTTGGTAAAAGTGTAAATGCCACCAATCTGTTAGCCCTAATTCATGGTGAAGAAAGTGGGCCCATGTCTAGCTAGGCTAGAGGATGATATGAATATTTCGTGACCTATACGGATGTGGCATCGCGTTATGGTTGTGTGTTTCTTTTGAAGAACACAAATCGAAAACTTTTCTAGTTTCGACACGAAATACACAAACAGATCGGCTAAAGTATTAAACCGTCACGGTAAGACCGTAATGAAAATACTTAGGCAATAAGTTTCTAAAATACTTGAAAGATTAAGTATTCTTTCAATAAGAACTCCTCCCGGAACACGTCAGTTTGACGGTGTGTCCGAACTGAGTAACCGAATTATGTTAGACATGATAAGGCTAATCATGAGTCGCTCTGAGCTAACCATTTCCTTCAACGGATAAGCTTTAACAGTGCAAGAACTTATTTATAATAAGGTTCCATTAAAATCTGTTTGACAGATATTCAATTAGATATGAACAGGAAAGAAACCGGTTTCACATTCCTGATAATTTGGGTATGCTAGGCATATGTTTGGATGATACCAAACAAAATAAAACCCAAATTGATAAGTGCCAAATGTAGGTAATCCTAGGGATACCAAAGTATTGTACTTATACAACTCACAAGAGAACAATTAATTGTTGCTCACCATGCGGTTTTCCTAAGAGGAATGCCGATATGCAGTGGTAAGTGGAGGAATAGTATAACTCGATGAAAATCGGAGTAATACTATTCAAGGCACCGATTCCTAATGGAACACAAATAGTCATCAAGGATGAAACTATTACCATTAATCTTCATATACACAAGAACCGCGTATGTCGGAGAGAGTCAGAAAACAACCTAGGGTATGGGTTTCTGATCTCACCTTATAAAGATGTCAATCTTTTTGAGGTATACCAACTGACTACGTATGAGGAAGTGATACAAGGTATCGAATCCCTATCATGGCAAATGTCATGAATCCGAAATGGATTCCAGGTAAATCAACAAGTTTGGACACTAGTTGATGTACCGCAAGGCATTGGCCTATTGGTACTGTATAAGTCTTCAAGGAAGACGTACATGGATGGCAACATACCAATGTAAAGCTAGGCTTTTAGCGGAAAGGTATCGTTATCAATATTGTGTTGATTACGATTCAACCTTTTACCTGTTGCCACGGTAAATCCATTTGGATAATGCTTGCTAATGCTGCATGTTTCATTTATGAAATATGTCAGCTTAACGGGAAAATCGCTTTCCTGAAAAGGAAACCTTTTGGAGGATGTTTACAACATCCTGACGATTTTATCGTACCAAAACTAGCAAACAAGGTTTGCAGGTTAGTTCGATCCATGTTTGGATTGAAGCAAGCATAGGTTCTTGGAATTATCATTTTGATGTAATCATAATGGTGTATGATTTAATTCAATGAAATGATTCTTGTGTATATAAGGGGTTAGTGGGAGCGCACTGACAGTGGCTGTCCTATAAAATAATGATAATACGTCATTTCTTGGAAATGATATTCCCATAAATAAATAATCCATGAAAGCTTGGTTTTCGAGAAAACTCTCCGAGAACTCGTACATTGAAAAATGTACACGACCTGGTGTCTCATACGCTTTGAGCATATGATTCACAAACAGGCCAATCCGAGTGATAGTCACTGGATTGATGTTAAGAACATCCGTTAGTTTCTTAGAGAACTAAGGATGCTGTCTTAAACTCTGGAGATGGAGAACTTGAAGTGACTGGGATCACTGTAGAAATTTTCATAAACCGATAAAACGACTATAAGTCGTAAACGGTACTACAAAGTTTGAATAGTGAGCTGGAAATCTTCCAAGCAAGATACTGTTACCGAATAAACAACAAATGCGGGTTATTGCTGCAGCTGAGGCAGCAATAGAAGCTATCTGGATCAATAACAAATCTAATTAGATTAGATATAGTTCTGTTAGCAGATGAGGTAGGCGTCAGCACAGGCGAAAGAATTAATGGTCTCATCAACGATCCAGATAAATACTTCGATATTCATCTAATTCGTTCGGATCATACATCGTGGCCATATGATGATCGAATAAATCGCATCAGATGGTAATCATGCAAATCCGCTGACGAAAGCGTTTCTCAGTAGTTTGAGCCAACCGTACATAGTTCGGGTGTCAGACACTCGAGTGACTGGCTATAGGCCATGTGGGAGATTGTTGGACAATTATGACCATAGAGTCACTATTTCTACAGATCATTGTGTTGTTGTACAAATTAACTATGTGACAAAGGTGATTGCACTCTTATCATTTGTGATTAGATGACCTAAATGCAAAAATGATGAGAGGTCCTATGATTTTTTCCTGGACGGAGAATGATATGAGACAATATCAGTCCACGCAGGATAAATCATTAAATATCCCTAGTCAGAGTATTATCAAGATTGGACATCGATAAATAATGTAAAGACTAGTATTACACTTGTGCGTGTTGTGAGGGCACAACGGCATAGTTCTCATATATTTGGGTATAGGATACTCATGCAAGTGTAGTAGGAGGTTGTGTTTTACCGATGGTACGGGAAACAGCTTCGCTCTGGATAGACCCCCCGGAATTCCATTGGTAGTATGACTATGTATCTATGGAAATCTGAAATCAGGGTAGGTGTATTTGGTCTTAACCTGAGACTTGCACCGCTACTACTTGCGAAAATCAATATACTTTGGTTGCGGTTGTCCAGGGCTTTAACAGGTTCTGTGTACGCCAATACTGGGTATATTGAGAATCGGAGTGTGTTGGGTGTGATGTCAAGATGGAAGTGTCACTCCAGTCATATGGAAATGATGGTCACGTAGGATACGGGACTGGTTCTCTTAAATGCTGCAGCAATCAGGAGAAAATGACAAGGTCAGGTTTATCCGATTATAGAGACTAGTTACCAGACATCGGACATGTGCTTCGTACGGGGCAGACACAATTCCAGCCCCAGGCCTAGCGCGTGATCATTCGATACTGGACAGAAATACGTAATACTACGTATACTACGCCTGATACAGATCCTTTATTCCTGTAAGGATATTTTCAGAGAATTGGACAGGCATGGCGCTTTGCTAGAGGCCAACCTTGTCTTGTAAATCAGTATAAACATAGTACGAGGTACTTACGTGTTCGGATAGTCCGACGACCGAATTTACTACCAACATATCCGGGGATCTCATGGGTCACTTCCCAAAGATTCACCGATGACGTATGACTCGCACTCTATATTAATCTGGGATTAATTAGAAGAGAGAGAAAATTAATCTGGGATTAATTGCGGAGATATTTTATCTAGGATAAAATATCATTAAAGAGAGATAACGATTAATTGGAATTAATCGATTATTAGGAATTAATCAATTAATTAATATATTCGATATATTAAACGAAATTGGATTTCGACGCGGAATTAAAAATAGATTTTAATTCGGGCGAACGAGTTAGTTAGAATTAATTCGTTAGCGACGTGAATAGTGATTTCGCTAGGCATAATCATTTAATTACGACGCAACAGAAAATTCATTAATTTGGAATTAGAAACCCGAGCCCGAGATTATTTACGAGTGCATTCGCATTTCAAATTTGAGTGCGGCACGTCAAATCAAGCGTCAAATCGCTAGTCGCATCAAGCGTCAAATCACAAGTCACTTTGAGTGATGTGACATGACAACTTGATGGATTGAGTGATGTGAGTGGTTGGGGCTTTAATGGTTTGACTTTTAAAAGCCAAATTCAAGTGAAATTCATTTGAAATTCAAATGTGTGTATATAATACAAAAATGTTTAACAACCAAACACAATCTCTCATTCTCTCTAACACACACGCCCAATGGGCAAAATAAACCTTCTGGTTTTGTTAACTGCCGTGAGCAGTGGGAAGCATAAAGTGGGATTTTATGGCAAAATCTCAAGTGCTAGCACACTTACGAGACTTGCGAAGGTGATAGGAAAGTCCACCCATGAGCCGGAAACTATTCGACGAAGCTTGGAGCTTGACGAAGGACCAAACCGAGCCAAAACCAGTGAGCACAAACTGTCACTGCCGAACCAGTTCAA
Source organism: Zanthoxylum bungeanum (assembly GCA_019454045.1). Lineage (NCBI taxonomy): Eukaryota > Viridiplantae > Streptophyta > Magnoliopsida > Sapindales > Rutaceae > Zanthoxylum > Zanthoxylum bungeanum. The sequence goes on along the minus strand of SKCR01004702.1, from coordinate 7,724 downwards.
GGAGGAAGGAAATCAATTTTTGTTGCCTCCGCGTCGCTTAACCGATCGATGTGAGTATTCCGCAACTTCTTCGATGTGTATTCGCACTTGATTCATGCTTATTATTGATCTTGGGACCTTAATAGAAACCAACATTCCCCTCCCCCAAACCTAAATGAGACATTGTCCCCAATGTCTTAAAAAGTAGAATAGAAGTTTAGAAACAATACCAGCTGAATTTCTACATCTAAAAGAGAAATTTAAAGGTTAAGATCCAGATTTATCCGACACTTTTTACCATGATCATTATCGGACCAGTTTATCTTGGAAAGGATATGGTCAATTTGTGGTTCAAAGGCTAAGATTTGGTCAATTAAATATGGGGCAGTTCTGGCAGTGAAAAAGAGTTCTTTTAAAGGTTTTGACACGAACCCATTTCTCCGGGCATCATCAAAAATACACAAAGAAAATCATAAAATCCATCAGCGTTAAATAGTCTAATCGATTTCTTCTGGTGTATGTTCAAGTTCGCCCAAGAGTATGTAAAAATCTCCTCCAACGTGCCCAACCCTCCTGGCAAAGCACTAAAAGCATCAGCACGATTAATCATTTCCACCAGTCATTCAGACATACCTGGTACAATTAGTTCCTCTCCGTTTGATGATCTTATCAGATTCGTCTCCGCCAAAGGTTTTGGGATGATTCCCAAGACTTGACTGCCTCCTTCATGTACAGCCTTTGAAACGATCCCCATTAGTCCAAGATTGCCACCGCCATATACTAGGTGCATATTCCTTTCAGCTAAGACTATGTTGCCGCTACGTATTGTGGCTTAGTACCAATACTAGTACCAGAAAAGACACAGATATTTACAACTCGTCTTCTTGAAGTGGCTTCCATTTTTATGTATTTCTTTCTCAGCTCTGGATGCCTTCAAAAGTGCAATGATGAGTTGAATTTATAGAACCTGAAAAGGTTGAGTAACAATAGCACTGGTATCTTCCAAAGGACGATTAGTAGCAAACCAGTAACGTGAAGGTCAAAAGTCTGGATCCTGTTGGAGAAAATAAAAGAAAATAACAAAACAAATCACAATTATTAGGAAAGACAAAGAGATATAATTTACAATAATATACGGCTTGAATGACGTCTATACGTCAGAGACAAGCTTCCCATCTAATTTTCTTATAAATTGGCACACAGGGTCTTTTAGAGTCAGATTCCCGAGACTTAACTATGTCTTTCTTTACGGAATTGTGCATATAACATGCGAATTTTGTGATACACATATCCACTGGGATGCATCTCAAGAGTTTTAGATATGTCATCCAAGACTCCTTACTCAAGCCATCCCTAATGAAATTAATCTTATCTTCGCGGTTATCAGACACCATTCCTAAATATCGACAACGAGTATCACAAAACTACGGGCACATTTATAACAAACACACATTCTCTTGACTCTTATATTTTTAGCATATGTGCTTCTTCCTAAACCAGACAGATGTGAAATAAAAGAGTCAGATGACTCACCTGCCAATCAGACCTGTGCTTTAATAATCCAACGAATGTCAGTAGGCATACCTTTGATCATTAGTAGTCCCATCCGTTTCGAGCGAGCTTTGTAGAATTTCATCAGAATATTTTGAGGGAGAGAAGGAAATTGCTTGTAAAGATTTGCGAGAGCATCTTCCATCTTGAAATGACTTAACCTGTAAAAACTAAACACACAAAAATCAAACACACCAAATCTGAATATATATACAAATTGTATGGGTTGCCTTCCTGTTAGCGCTAAGTTTAAAGTCATCAGCTAGACATGACTGCCCGAACGTTAGGCTGGATCTGAAAGTGTGACACTTTCTTTATGTCGCTCAAATGATTCTCCACAGTAGTGCTTGACACGCTTGTTTTTAACCTTGAATGTTTTATGGAGTCGGGATCATGTATCTCAACGGATCTATCTGGTAAAACCTTGGTGATTAAGAATGAACCTGACCATCATGATTTTGGCTTCCATGGGAAGAGTTTCAAGCTTGACTTGTTTACCACCAGTACCCTCTGCCCTGGTTCTAGTTGTATGCGCACTAAATTCTCATCATGTCTCTTCTTGGCCTTTTCTTTGTACAATTTGGCATTCTCAAAAGGCTGTATGTGAAATTCCTCCAATTGGTGGAACTATTTCTCTTTTGTTGCTTGTAATGCAAGAATAGGCTTTTTCAGTGCGCAGTACACTTTATCTTCAAGTTTCACATGCGGATAAAATGCTTTAAGTTTGTCAGTGGAACTTTACTGTTCATCAGAGTTCTGGACGGTACTTTGTATCACATCAATTCTGAAACATTCCTCCTTATTTTCATGATCCGGGAAATTCATGGCTTTGAAAACATTGAATGTTACTTCTTGGTCTTGTACCCTCATGGTTAGTTCTCCTTTTTGTATATCAATAATGGTTCGACCTGTAGCCAAGAATGGTCTCCCCAGGATGATCGGCACGTCTTCGTCTTCCTCCATATCAAGGACAATAAAATATGCTGGGAAAATGAATTTATCAACTTTTACCAGCACATCTTCAACTACACCTCTCGGAAATATGAGCGTTATATCAGTAATTTTTAGAGAGACTGAGGTGGGCATTGTTTTCTCCAATCTGTAATTTCCTGAAAATAGAAAAAGACATCAAATTAACACTCGAATGTAAATCACACAAAGCCTTACCGAAGGCATGTTCTTCTATGGTGCAAGGAACAGTGAAACTGTCAGGATCTTTCAATTTAGGGGAAGTTTCCTCTGAATGATAGCGCTGCATTCTTCTGATAATGCTATTATCTCGTAATCTCCTAATCTTCACTTTCGTGAAAGAATATCTTTCACGAATTTGACATAGCTGGGCATTTGTTCCAATGCTTCTACAAATGGAATGTTGATATGCAGTTTTTTGAAGATCTCCAGGAACCGAGAAATTGCTTGTCTAATTTATTCTTCTGGAGACGCTGTGGAAAAGGTGGATGTAAAGTAATTCTTTCTTGATCTTTTTCCTTTGCTTCCTTTTCCTCCATCTGTGGAAATGCATCTTTAGGAACCTCTTCAATTGTTGCCTTGATTCTAACATCTTTGTTGATTTCGGTACCGCTTTTCAAAGTAATGGCTTGGCATTGCTCCTTCCCTCGGTTCCTTGGATTTGTGTTGTTAGGAAGGTTCCCTAGCGGTCTGTAACTCTGAGCATTGGCCAGTTATCCAATTTGATTTTCCAGTGCTTTGATGGAAGCAGATAGGCTCTGAAAAATAACATCATATGCTGCTTGTTGCTTTTTGAACATCTCTGCAATCCATTCTTTCATTTCTGGTTCTTTTTCAAACTCATGGCTTTTGTTTTGTTGCTGAAATCCAGGTGGTGAATTTTTCTTTTGCCCTGAATTGTTGCTCCATGAAAAATTGGGATGATTCCTCCACCCTGAGTTGTAGGTGTTGGAATATGGATTTTTCCACTGTCTGTTGAAATTATTGACATAATTCACCGTTTCTTTATGTTGGTTTGGTTCTGGTGCCCCTCCAAATGGTAAACTTGTGGCTCTGGCGATGTTTACAACTTACATGCTAAGTGTTTCCAGGCTTTTTCATATTTGCTCCAACTTAGTATTCACTGTTGAGTTGCCTCCAACTTCATAAATTCCTGCAATACGTTGAATCATGCTCTTTTCTGTTGGGAGAAGAAGAAGAAGCAGGAGAAGAAGAAGAAGAAGAAGAAGAAGAATGAAGAGAAAAAGAAGAAGAATGAGAAGAAGAAGAAGAAGAAAAAGAAGACGAAAAAGAAGAAGCAGAATAAGAAGAATAAAAAGTAGAATGAGAAGAAGGAGCAGAAGAAGGAGCAGAAGAAGGATAATAAGCAAAAGGAGTAGGAGAAGGAGGAATGAGAAGAAGCGGAAAAGAAGAAGAAATAGAATGAGAAGAAGATTAGCAGGAGAAGAATAGAAAAGAAGAAGAAGAAAAGAAGAAGAAGAAGAAGAAGAAGAATAATAAGAATAAGAAAGAATAGAAGAAGAATGAGAAGAAGCATGAGATGAAGAAGAATGAGCAGAGAATGAGAAAAGCAGAAAGAGAAGGAGAAGAGAAGCAGAAGAATGAGCAGAAGAAGAAGAAGAAGATGAAGAAGAAGATGATGAAGAAGAAGAAGAAGAAGAAGAAGAAGAGAATGATGATGAAGACTAAGAAGACTAATAATAAGAAAGAAGAACTAAGAAGAATAATCAGAAGAATAAGAAGCCGAAGAAGAATAATAATAATAAGAAGAAGAATGCGAATGAGTGGATGAAAGAAGGAGAAGAGAAGAGAATAGTGTTTTTCAATTATGACCAATAAGCGTCACTATTTTGTACAGATCATGGTGTTTTTTGTACAAATTAACTATTTTGAAGGAGATTTTTCACTCCTATCATTTGTGATTAGATCACCTAGATGTATAATGATAGGAGGTCCCTATGATTTGTTCCTAGATTGAGATGATATGAGACAGTATCAGTCCACGAAGGATAAATCATTAAATATCCCTAGTTAGAGTATTATCGAGATGGACATTGATAAATACGTAAAAGACTAGTATTACACTTGTGCGCGTTGTGAGGGCACAACTGCATAGTTCTCATATATTTGGGTATAGGATACTCATGCAAGTGTAATAGGAGGTTGTGTTTTACCGATGGTACGGGAAACATTTTCGCTCTGGATGACCCCCCCTCGGAATTCCATTGGTAGTATGACTATGTGTCTATGGAAGTCTGAAATCAGGGTAGGTGTATTTGGTCTTAACCGAGACTTTCACCGCTAATACTTGCGACAATCAATATACTTTGGTTGCGGTCGTCCAGGGCTTTAACAGGTTCTGTGTACGCCAATGCTGGGTATATTGAGAATCATAATGTGTTGGGTGTGATGTCAAGAAGAAGTGTCACTCCAGTCATATGCAGATGATAGTCACGTAGTATACGGTACTAGTACTCTTAAGTACTGCAGTCATTGGGATAAAATGACAAGGTTATGTTTATATGATTATAGAGACTAGTTACCAGACATCTTCATGTGCTTCTTACGGGGCAGACACAATTCCAATTCCAGCCCCAGACCTAGCACGTGATCATCTGATACTGGACAGAAATACACAATACTATGTATACTACGCCTGATATAGATCCTTTATTCATGTAAGGATATTTCTGGAGAATTGGGTAGGCATGGCGCTTTGCTAGAACCAACCTTGTCTTGTAAATCGGTAAAAACGTAGTACGAGGTATTTACGTGTTCGGATAGTCCAACGACCGAATTTACTGCCAACATATCCGGGGATCTCATGGGTCACTTCCCGAAGATTCACCGATGACGTATGACTCGCACTCTAAATTAATTCTGGGATTATTAGAAGAGAGAGAAATTAATCTGGGATTAATTGCGGAGATATTTTATCTGGGATAAATTATCATTAAAAGAGAGATAACGGTTAATTTGGAATTAATCGGAAATTAATATATTTGATATATTAAACGAAATTAGATTTTGACGCGGAATTAAAATTAGATTTTAATTCGGGCGAACGAATTAATTTAGAATTAATTCGTTAGCGACGTCAATAGTATTATGCTAGCATGATTATTTAATGAAATTAGATTTAATTACGTTGCAACGAACGGAAAATTCGTTAATTTGGAATTAGCGAACCCGAGCCCGAGATTATTTGCGAGCGCATTCGCATTTCGAATTCGAGTGCGGCACGCAAGTCAAATCAAGCGTCAAATCGCTAGTTGCATCTGGCGTCACATCATTCGTCAATCAAGTGATGTTGTCTTTCACTTTGAGTGATTGACGCAAGTCACTATTCACTGATTGATGGAAGTGATGTGAGTTGATGTTGGTAGTTGGCAAGCCTTAATGACTTGATTTTTTTGAAAATCAAATTTTTTTGGTATATGGTAAATTGATTTTAGAAATCAATTAAGTCATTACACAACTCTCTCTTCCTCTCATCTCTCTCTCTTCTTCACACACGCCCAAGGGGCTAAAATTTCTGGTTTTTGTTCTGCAAAACCGTGAGGTGGGAAGCAAGAGTGCTTGGTTTTTGTGGTAAAAATCAAGAGAGCTAGCACTCCGAGAGACATGCGAAGGTGATAGAGAAGTCCACCCATGAGCCGGGAATCGTTTGACGAAGCTTGGAGCTTGACGAAGGAGCTCAAAAACCAACCATGGAGGACGCTAAAAACCAGTGAGCTGTGCCGTCCACTGCCAAGCAGATTTTTAGTTCTTGTTTGTCTCCGCGTCGCTCAACTGATCGATGTGAGTATTCCTCAACTTCGTTGATTTGTATTTGCACATGTTTCATGCTTGTTTATGATCTTGGGACCTTAATAGAAACCAACAATGGCATCTTGAGCAAGGTTAAAGCATGAAATTGATTTAAGGCTTAAAATTTGGTAAAATTGATTTTGAGCATGTATAATGAAATTGGATGAATTAGTATGCTAAATGTGTTTTATATGATGATTGATTGGATCAATTTGAAGAAATAATATTTGGAATATTTTTCCCCAATTCTTTGAGTTGGCCGATGGTTGAAGCCCTAAATGTCTTGGTGATTTTTGTTTTTGATTCATTGGATGGAGTTGGAAACAATTGGGAATGATGATTTAATGTTAATTTGGATTTGATTGGATTGAATTCGAAATTGGACATGAAATCCCCTCTTTGGCCGAGACATAATATGTAGCATGTTTGGGTTTGATTTTTGATTAAATTGTGTTGGACATGATTTAATGTTAATGAGCATGATTAGTTTGTGTTAATTGATATTTTAGAAATGTTAATTGGATAATTAATTGTGTTATACACTTTAGTGTAAGTAAATACAAATTAATTGGAATTGGATTTTTGGAATTTAATTATTGGGCCTTAAATTGGATTTGGGCTTATTGTGTTGTAATTGGTTATTGGGCTTAGTTGTACTAAGTTGCGACTTAAATGGACCTTTAAAGTTTAATTGGGCCTAATGGGCCAAAATTGATTTATGGGCTTATGGGGTAACTCCCGAATTGGATTTTGGTATTTCGGTTTGACCCGAGTTGACCAAAAGTCCACGCCTTAAGAAATTAATTAAAATCTCATTGGACTTTAATTAAATTGACGTTGACGTTATCGAGCTTTGAGACCCGTAACGATAAATTGGAATTTAAATCGTAAAAGGTTTATTATTAGTGTAAGGTTTAATTTGGAATTAAATAGTGAATTAGAATTAAATAGCATATTGAATTGGATTAATTATGTATTTTAATTTAATTCAAGAATTCGTACTTTGAGTACTTATTCGCAAAACGAGTTTGACTCGAGCAAAATCAAATCGTTGTTTGAACATTGGATGATCACTAATTATCAGATTAATTAATTTGATTAGATTGATTGATAACATGCTTGTGTGAATACATGGTTGCGATGCATGAATAATGTATATCGGATGGATATTAGATGGGTGGGACAATTTTAGAAATTGTTGTAATAAATTTGATTTATTAATTGGACCTGCGTGTCCAGCCTTATACCTCCTATTCTTTGTATTCTCTTCTCACCTATTCCCCTCAATGTAAATGAGGTTTCTTTAGAAGTGTAGTGTAACGGGTAGAAGTAATACATGTGTTAGCGGGAGAGAGAAAGGGAGAGATTTGATCTAGGATCAATGTGTAAAGTATCCATCCGTATATCATTATTAT